>RJWH01004753.1:0-96994 GCA_004363575.1 Solenodon paradoxus | reverse complement strand
TCTCTCTCTCTCTCTCTCTCTCTCTCTCTCTCTCTCTCTCTCTCTCTCTCTCTCTCTCTCTCTCTCTCTCTCTCTCTCATACACACACACACACACGCACACACACACGAAGTAGAGAAGGAAAGAGAAGCATTTTTATTTATTGTTCATTTTGGTTGTTCACCACTTAACTTAGCGTCTGAGCCACCAGGGCGTACCTATATTTCTAACTTTTTTTTCTATCGTGGACTTCTGTTCCTGCAAAGCTTAGAACTTTCTTCTCCGTTCAGTGCTGTGGCCTCAGGGATCCAGTCATTCTGGCCCCATGAATTGCTGGGCTTCCCCATTCCTGGGACTGCAGGGGTTAAGCCTGTCACAACCTGGGGAAGTGTTAGCAATTTGCAGACCTAGAGTGCTTAAGTCGGGAGTACGAATAGTCACAGTTTATCTGACTTTGAGAAATTTTTGGAATGTAGCAGAACGGGGAACTGAACACCGCCCCGTTAACTGTAAATTGTGAGCATGCTCTGCTTCTGATCACCTGGGTTCAGGAATGTGAGCAAGCAGTTTCACAGCGCCACGGTGTCATGACATCATGTCGACCCTAGGTGGCCAGCACGCTGGCTTCCGAGTTACCACGCACGCAGTAAGCAGTTACTTTACTGACCTGAATTAGCTTACAAATAAGATAAATCTTTGTGTCTAGAAGTAATTCCTTCAGTTTTCTAATTCTGGACCTTTTTGCAGAGATCAGTTACGGTATATTTAAGTAACAGCATAAACTTTAGACACTGTTCCATGTTGAGTGATCATGAGTGGACGGCTGTTTCACTCCAGGACCCGAGCTCAGGAGGGAGAAATCTTTTCAGATTTGCTTATAGTTCTGCCTTAATATTTTAACTGAAACTAGTAGAGTGATCTAAAGTGAATTTCGCTTTAATTTTCTGAACAAAGGGCTAATTTTATTGATTCAGTTTATTTCTGAGAGTATTATACCACTTTTAAAGTGACTGCTTTTCTTTTAATATTTTTTCTTACATTATGCTCTTTTAATCTGGTATTATTTCTTCAGTGGCATCATTAATAATTCCTCCACTTCCTCTTCTCTGTCTAAACGCCCCTGTCATTGGTCACTTCTCTTGACTTTTGCTTAGATGGTTCCTGCTCCTAGGCCTTCATCCTCCCCTTGCTTCTCCATGTTAACTACTCCCTGGTCTTTGTCTAGCTCCTGCTTTTCTTGAGACTGCTTCACCTCAGCTGAGAGCTGGGTAACTTTATATGATTTCTCCTGTTCCCACTCTTAACCCAAATCCACACAAGGCAGTTCGCTTTCTTCATGGAACCAGTTCTTGCACACGCTCCTGTTTTCACTGATGGCGCTTTACTGGTGTCCAGACACAAAACTTTTGACTGTTCCTAAGTCTACCTCCGATCTGATCTGGCCTGATCATTCTTCCACACTGGATTTTCTCTTTGTGCCTTCCTTTTCCTTCTTACTTCCCTTTTGTCCCCTCGCTGAGCCATCTGTTTCCATTTGCCACCTCCCCAGCGAGCACAGTGTTGCTCAGAGCCTTTGGGTCTGTTCATTCAGTGTGTGCAGCTCATATCTGGCTTCCAGCCACCAGCCTGTGAGTCCCCTGAGGATGGGGCTTGTGCTCAGAACCGTTCAGAGTGTGGTCCTCTGACCTGTACCCGCAAGCCACTGATTTATCTTTTCTAGAATGAGATGTGCATGTGACTTGAGACCTAATATTTTAGGCACACTATGATTGGACATTGTCACAGTACCCAGATGGACATCTCAGTGTATAGGGAGTAGATGGGTCTCGGGAACTGTGCCCAGGGCGGTGTGACTACACATTGGTTGTGATGGCTTCCAAGTATAGGACATAGGTGCTTCACCATAGAAAACTTGAGAAGTACTGCCCTTTCTTGTCTGTAAATCTCCAGTGGTGGCACACAGTAGGTGCAGCTCATAATGGTAGTGCTTGGCCTACTTCTGTAGCCACGTCTGCTCTCACGTGCCTGTCCCCCGCAGGCTTCTGCACTCATGCACGAAACCCTGTTCTGTCATCCAGAGGCCCCTGCTTGCCTGCACTCTCTTCTTTCTTTCACAGGTAACGTCTGCTGACCCTCGGGGTTCAGATGAGAAGCTTCCTCATCCATAGCATTGTGTCTGACCATTTTCTCTGTTTTATCATCATTTATGGTGCTTACCACATACATATAGACTTATCTTTCCTGTTTTTAAAACATGTATGATTTTCCTCACTAAATACTACTGCTAAGGATAGACACTTTTATTCATCTCTTAGTGACGCACAATAGAGGTTAACATCTTTATCACTGCGGCCGCTAACGGTTTGCAAAGCGCCAGCACACACGACCACTTGATTTTCTCAGTTACCTTGTAGGACGAGGAAGGTGTTTCTATCATCCTACAGATGAGAATTAGACATGAAGAGATGTTAGATGGCTTGTTCAAGGTCGTCCCCACAAAGGGTCAAGCCGCACACTGAAACTAGCACGGGCGTTTGGTGCCTTTCATGCATCATGAATGTTCACTGAATGTTTATGAAAGAAATAAAATGAGTGCTAACTGTAGGGATTATTGAAAGGAACTTTTAACCACATTTTTCCTCTTTAAAAGTTCATTCTAAATAGCTGTATTATTATGTGAGCCTCAAAACTTTTGATACTTAATTCCTGATAGAACTTGGCAAGTTGAGCGGAACGGTAGGAATGTTAGCTTCCCTTTCATCATAGGTTTTCTTTTGGCTCCTCCTCACATCAACCTCTTAATTATTTCACTGCTGATGCAATTAAATTGTTGGGAGCTGTTTCACATGCGATGATGATGCCACATTTGAAGGCTATGGGACGTGTGGGTTACAGAGAACGAGACAGCTTTTCATGTAGCCTGCTGTACTCAAAACAAAACTTGTTTTTTCTTTTATTCTGTGTGCATATTCTGTTAACCTAGTCATCATTTGGAAATAGGCAAATTGCAGGGTTGAAGCCAGTTTTTTAATCTTACAACCTGGAATAGAAAAGAGTAGTAGCGGGGGTGGCAGGGGGAGTCTTCTTGGGGACAACTTGAAGCATCCGTGTGCTGTGCTTGCAGGTTGATAAATCCTAGCTCTTTGTTGTGTGTTCCTCATCCTTGTGTGTCGGTGACTCTAAGATACTGCTCAGAATAATCAGTTACCATAGTTTTTATTTTTTTGAAGGGCAGAGATTCACTGCAGAGAACCGCTGGTGTTTCTAGAAGCCCCAGCTGTCATTAAATACCTTCCCTAACTGTATGCGTGACCACAGCCCTTTGTTGGTTTGTGAAGAGCAGAGGGGTTTTGCTCCTGGTTGCGAAGAAGTTGGCCTTAGCCTAGCAAACTAGGAGTTGAGCTTTTCATGTTTCTCTCACCCTAGGAGTTGAATGTGCCTGTCTTACTGATTCTTCATCCTCGGGACAACTGTCTTCTCCTTGGCAGCTCATCCAGGCAGCTTCCTCTTGTGAGCGTGTTGCTCCATGGCTGGGTTCTGCCGGTGGTGTCTGGGCTCTGCTCTAGCCTAGACCTCTTGATCCCCCCTGTCCTGTCCCCACTGTCCTTCAGTTAGGATTTCTCAGTGAGTCCTGGATACCAAATTTCTCTACTTTGCTCTTTCAAGCAATAGGTTGAAATTGGGCCTAGTTTGGGTGGTCAGTCTTGGCCCAGAGCCAGCTGAGATCCAGATATTTACACCCCTCTTTCTGGCACATATTAACTACCCCCCCCACCCGCCCCCAGTTCACCTTTCTGTCCTGTCCTCCATCACGGCGCATGTAACTGCTCTCTCATTCTCTCTCCCGCCTTAAATATCCCACCTAGTTCTGGCCTGCTTCGTGAGTTGTCTAGATTCTCTTTCTTATGTTTTTTCAACCATATTCTTAGGAAAGAAATATTTAAGTGGAGTCTTTCCCTCGAAATATATTAAGGTAAAATCAATATGCATGCTTTCCTTCCAAAGTTAGTGGGCTAAATTGTGTTTCAATATATTGTTAAGGTTAAAACCTTTTGGGGTTATAAAAATCGCCAGATAATCTGGCCAGTGAAGCAAGGCCAAACACAGATAAAAAAGTGGCGGAGCGCTATAGTATTGTGAGACTTGATCTTCCTTGTTAGCTCCCCGTATTTGGGATGGCTGTTTCATTATAGCCTTGCAGTTACAGCCTCCGTGTCCTTTTTCTCTTCAAGACTGAACTTAATTAGAAAGCTAGTAGCAGATGAAGTGGACTTCCTCCAGCATGTCACTCAGCTTGACCTACGTGACAATAAGCTTGGTGATCTGGACGCGATGATTTTCAACAACATTGAAGTTTTACACTGTGAAAGGAATCAGCTGGTGACATTAAACATCTGTGGCTATTTCCTGAAAGCTCTCTATGCCTCTGCTAATGGTATGTGCAAAACATAGACCACATCAAAGTTGCTCTTTTAGTTCCAAGAATTTACTCTCAAAGCCATCCTCTCTGCCTCACTTTGGTATTTCTTTCCTCAGGTTTAAATAATAAGTGCCAAGCTTTGCAGAGCTAAAAATCATAAATGAACAAGACTCATTTGGTATCTAGAGAATCAAAGAGGAAGATTTTGTAATTCTTAACTTGTGTTTCTCATATTGTGATATCTAGTTTAGTTGCTCCCACTTTTCGAGTCACCCCTCTGTTATCCGGGAGGCGGGTGTGTGAACTCGTCTTGGGCGAACTCGTTAAGACAGTCAACCTGGGACCTTGATTTAATATTGGAAAGTGGAAGTGAAAGCAAAGACTAGTTTGCTCTCCATTCAAGGTCTCAGATTTCATGCTCCATTAACAAAGAAACTCACCTTAGAACAAGCCTGAATTATATACTTTGAGGGCTACTATAAAGTGAGAGTCGTATTCATTTAATGAGATCGCTTCCTCAGAATTTGGAAATCATGGCAGTTCTTCAAAAGAAAAGGTCATCTGGACCTATGTTTGCTAGAGTGAAGATTTTAATTCAATACAATCAGAAAACCGAGAGAAAGCAAATATTTACTACTACAAATTGAACAAATGTTTATCAAGCACTTGCTTTAAAAGCATAGTACGGTGCATGTTTTCCAAAGGATAAGGGATTTCTTCTTAATGAGTTTACTGTCCTCTCACTGGAGAAACAAACAAAACCCCAGAGAGCTACAGGTCACCGAAGGGCTGCAGTATTTGGAAAGCTGGGAGGTCCAGAGTGAATGTTGAGGAAGAAGGAATTTCCGCGGTTTGTTAGGCAGGTGGGAGGAAACGGGATTCTGAACTCAGAAGTGCCTCCTGGAGAGCCTAAGAAGAAGTGCAGGGTGCGTACTCACAGTCAGAGGGCCCAGTGGGGGCTCTGTGCGGAGGAGGCACATGATGGAAGCCACGCCGTAGACATGGGGGTGACAGCAGAGTGCGGAGTGCACTCACGAGGGACAGTGAAGCAGCCCCGCTCCTCGGCCCAGACTTTTGTAGGGTCTTGGTGTGAGCTTAGGAGAACTCCCAGGCAGAGTCAGAAATGTTGATGTGAGGGTCGTCTTCTCAGAAGTGGTTCCTGCGACCATGGACGTAAGGAACCTTGACGAGAGCTGGTACCAAAAGAGACTCCGAGACCCCGGGCAGCTGGTGCCGGAGCGAGCGAGCAGCGAGGCGCGGGGCCTGTGAGCACAGAGCCTGTGAGCACAGAGCAGAAGGACGTTTGGAAGCCATCTGCCCGAGAAATACCCTGAAGTAGCCGGTGCTGCCACATTCAGACGGTTTTGAGGAAGGGTTTTCAGGTGGAAGCAGAGCACATCTTTTGTCCCCTCAGGTGTGTTGTTTTAGTAACAGGAAAAGGCACAAACTGCTAGGATGCATTGGATTTAGGGAGGGAGCCCTGAATGTTAAAAAAACACACACACACAAACCGGTATCCATGCGAGTAATTGTCCGGATGAGACCGGGCCTCGCGACGAGAAGAGGCGCGGTGACAGCATGGGCAGGAGGCAGGAAGGCGGAATGAGCGAGTCATTCCAGTGTCTGAATGCGACCTTATGACTAGAAGGACTCTGTACCCGCCTGTAGTTTCAGAGCTAAACAAACCGATGCATTGTTCCTCTGAACTTAAACAAACAATGGAGAATAAAGCACAGAAATGTTATTCTGTGCATAAAAAGAGTCTGTGTTACTTGAATGGTGATGTCTTGTGTGTTTTCTTTCCATCTCTTAGAACTTGTTCAGCTTGACGTTTACCCCATTCCAAACTACCTGTCTTACATGGATGTTTCCAGGTAAGAAGCCACGTTCTCTTGCATTCTAGAGCCCGCTTGAAAGTAATATGGACAGTTCTGTCTGAGCTTCTACGTAAGAACTTTTTATATATTTTGAAGGTAAATAGTACAAGTTAAATTTTTACTTATCCTTTAAAAATGTATACACATGTCACTTCATTAAAATCCGACACTTGTATACTGTAGTTTAAACCAGAAGAATCAAAACGTCAATGTGAATATGAATTTGAACTTCATATTTGGGCTGGAAAGATTGGTGAGTCACTGGTCATGTGACTGGAAGGCCCAATAATTCTTCAGTTGCATTAACTATCACTTCACGTCTTTCCCTGAAACAATATTAATTTCATTAAAAAATGTTGCTCTTATAGAGTGCAGAATTTATTTTCCCCGCCCTGTTATTTCCGTTATTACAATCTCCTTCCTAAGAACCTTTAGGAAATAGCACCTCAGCTTTCTCAGAGCATTTGGGAATAAGCTGTTACTACTGCAGTGTGTCGTGCTTGCTCCAGTTCCTTTCCATGAATATTCCAGTGAACTTTCTCCAGACGGCAGAAAATGTGTAGTTACCCAAATACGCTAATAATCTTAACCCACTAAAATGGAAACTCACTTTGAAGGTAATTCCTAAGGAAATACTCAGAGCTTTCTGATCAGTGTAGCACTTGGACCCCCACATTGCGACAACTGTTAACTCATTTCCGCGTATGACATCCGACATGCCAGTGAGCAGTCACCTGACATTGTAGTCTAACTGCTATGTTATTTTTCAGGCTCAGAATTCGCCTTTAGTCAGGAGGGCAAACAAACCTAGCTCTTTTAATGATGTTCTCCTTCATAATTATGTAAGAATGTACCAGAATTTAGCTATTGCAAGAATTATTGCACTTAAAATTATATTAAAAATTTATCATTATAAAGCCCTTTCTGAGCAGTGCTTCAGGCATTCCCCCTAGATTCATGTCAGACAATTTTGTTTTGTGAACTTTGTCAGATGTTACCTGATTAAGTTCATTTTTTTCTATCACTCTTGAATGTCATCTTCAGCTTTTAAATGGGAAGAGTACTAGAGGAGGGTTTGCGTACATGGAGTATGTAAACATGTTGAAAAGATGTATTTCAAAGAGTTGACCACAAGATGAATTAATTTTCCTTTTCTTTATAAGAATAATTAGCAAATTGTTCCCATTGAAACCCCAGAGAATGAATTGGAAACTCTTGTGTCTTCTTTGTCCCTGAATTTTGCCACTTAAATGCTATTCCTCTTTCTTTTATAACACTCATGCCAGACTCGTCACTATTCTATCTCACCCACCTACCAACCTGTAGAACTTTCTCTGAGAAAGCCTCTGAGGCATTTATCCTCCTCCTTTTATGTGAGTAGTTACTCATCTGTGGGAACTAAGCTGTCATCCGTTGCAGTGTGTGCTCTCCTCAAAGTTCCTCGAGTTCAGAGTTCGGGTTAATTGTATCACTTGTAGGAATTTTATTGCTATATCTTAAGGTAGCTTATCCAAGGAGATATTTTTACTCTCCCATCTTACTGAGATTTTTAGGGATTAACAACTATGGAATAATTACATATATCAGTCTTTACAGCTTCAAAGCCAGAACCATGTGTGCCTCTGTAGACTCTACGCAGGAAATTGCCTTCTTTTCTATATTTTAACTGAAAAGTTTGATATAACAGCAAGATTAATGAACATGATTTTTAGATCACACATAATATCACCATCCTCACATCACAACTATTTCCATTTGCTCTGATACAGTCCTCATTCTAAGAACTGTTCATCTGTTTTTAAAGATTTATAGTCACAGTACCTGTTGTCATTTAGCTTCTTCACATCTGATCACTTGACACATTTAAGAAGGAAGGTATCAGAGTATCATCTATGATTCGGGAAACGTTCAAACATAATGGATCTAAGAAGTAATCAGCTCATTTAGTAATTAAAGGAGCCATTAGTTTAGTTCACTCATTTCGGGTAATCCTAACTACCACCTGATACTTCAGTAAAGGTCTTCAAGTGCTTACTTCCACGTCGTCACGGTCAGTTTGGTGGGCAGCTGTCCACGTCCCTGCTGCTGTGTTACCGCCGCTGCACCTTCCATTTTCACCGACTGTGCTTTCAAACCTGCTGGAGTCGAGAAGTATTTCAGTGTTAAGGTAGAACTGTGAACTGGAAAATGAAGCTGTGCCGTTTGACTCTTTGGGGAATCAGTGTGGTTTCTTTAGTTCAGTGGGATTTTTTTTCCCAATATAAGGCATTGTCTCCCTAAGCTTAGATGTTTATAGACATTTTCAGATAGCATTTCTGGGAATCAGACTTACTTTTTAGACTTTGAAGATGATGTTCTTTCCTACTTTTTCATTTTTTTCCTTCTCACAATTTATCTTGCTTCTACATTAAAGTGTATGCTCATATTCTTTTGATTTATACTCATTGTACTTCAGTGTTTTAAGTTTTATTTAGTCAGTGTAATTAGTTTGTGTTTTGAACATATTTTAGGCCAAATTCCAAATTTAAAAAATTGTGTATTCTTGTATTTAGGAACCACTTGGAAAACGTGCCTGAGTGGGTATGTGAAAGTCGAAGACTAGAAGTTTTGGATATTACCCACAATCAAATATGTGAACTTCCTGCGCGGTGAGTACTGCAGAGCAAGTGAGTCCCACATCAGACAGACAATTAAAAGTGGCCGATTCAGTGTTTGACTTGCTGCTGTGAACCCCTAAAAGAGTTTGCTTCAAGACCTCATTAAGTGTCTTTTACCTCCTGTGGTGTCCAAGTTACAAACTCTTCATGCAGAGAGGAGGGGAGCCAGTCTTTGACCCTCAGTCAGGCTTTTTAAAGCCATGAAGGGAGTAGTATTTTGTGGAAATTGTTAACTAATCCAAAAGAATGTTTGAAGACAGCAAACTACAGATTGTGCATCTCTGTAATCTTCATTCTTTCAGAGTCTTTCACTTCTGTCCGTTGACTTAGCATGTCTGCCTTACCCACAAATAGTTTTTTATTTTCCTCAAACGTACCTTCGGGAAAAAAGTAAGTTGTTAAACCCAGAAAGAGCAAACTAGATTTTGTTTTTCTTGATGTGAAATTTGGAATAGAAGGTACAAGAACTTCTTCTTTCCTCCTCCTCTCTCTTAACATGTTATTTTTATTTCATAATTTTCACTTTGATGGAAAGATTTGTAAATTTGTAAGAACAGCCATGTGATGATAATAAAATCCAAAGATACAGCAAATATCTAGTCGTGGCACAAAATATTGGACTTTTAGTAACTAGCCATACAATTAAATAACCAAGACTAGTCTAGTCCCATACTGCCCTGCAGAAATTTCTGAGGCGATTGAAAAGGCCTGTATCTGTGATGCTCACAGTACAGTGTCCACCTGCCATAGAAATACTAACAGTGTGGCTGAGGAAGTGAATTTTAAATTTTACTTACTTTTAATTAATTGACATTGAATAACCACTTGTGGTCAGTGACTGCCATAACTCAAGTCTAACTGTTTCCACTATTTTCAGCCTTTTACTAAAGAGAGGAAATCAGTTGTTTTAATATAGATAGTAAAAACAAAAAAATCAATGAAAATATTGTGGAAATATGTCACTATTTTGGAGTAAACATATTTTAGGTACACAGTCTTTAAAAGCAGATGATCAATATTCCTGTATCTTCCTATAAAGAGCAAGGAACACGGAATATACATGTTCAGTTCACTGGGCTGTGCAGAATGGTAGCCATTAGCAATGAGCCAAAGGTGTCCCGAGGACTTGCAGTGGGAGAAGCAATTGAATTTGCAATTGAGTCAAAATCTCAATTATATGTTAATTACGATACAATAGTACATTGTCTATATAGTGGATCAAATAAAATAGATTTGAAGAATTCATGTTTCAGTGCACCCTGGTGGCTCAGGCCCCAAGCTGGCGGCTGGGGAATAGACCCCATAAAGCCCAAGGACCCAGATTTGCAACTTGAGGCCAGGAGGAAACAAACAAAGCAAATAAATAGAAGTGCTTCTTTCTCCCTCCCACTCTCCTTCCCTCCTGCCCAAGTGCTTCCTCCTTTTCTCTCTTCTTTCCTGTCTTAAAAAAACTTTCATGTTTCTTTTCACTTTTACTGAAGTGGCTACTAGAAACTTTCAAATTACATATAAAGCTCACATTGTATTTCTGTTGAGTAGCACGCTATTACACTATAGGTCTCATGAAAGAAATTTGAAGTCCGTTTTCAATTCCTGGAAAACTCAGTCAATTTTATTAATTTCTCAGCCATGCTTTATAACTTAAATTCAGCCCATATGAAAATTCTTCCTCCTTTAGTGCTTTATGCTGACTTCTCACTTAGGTGACCCAGTGCAGCCTGTCACCACTGTCAGGAGAAGAACTTTGCTGAAGTGCAGCAGAGAGGAGGAGGGGGAGGGGGAGGGAGGGGGAGGGAGGGAGAGAAAAGAGAGGGAGAGACTCTTTTAGAAGACAAACTGCAAAAATGAAGTGTACTACTAATAGGGAAAGATTTTGTTGGAAAAAAAAGTTTCTACTCTCTTTTCCTCTATTTTCTCCCTCTCTTTCCACAGCCAGTCTCCAGTCCAGCAGAGAGTACATGGGTGTCCTAAGACCTCGGGTTTTCTTATAAACTCCAACAAAGATACTATATGGAAACAAATAAATCAAATTTTACCCATTTCCCCCCCAAAGATAATCATTGATTTGCTTTCAGATTAGTACAGGCTTTAGTTTTCTGGTGGGGGTAGTTGGAAGGGCCCTAAACAAATACTTATTCAGAGCAGATTCCCGAAGGGGCTATTGTCAAGTAATGGAGCAGCATTTGTTTATTGTGAACGTTGTAACACGTGGGACACAATGTGTATTGTTCTCTCATTATGGTGATGTTCAGTTGCAAACTTTGTATCATCTCTACTATTGGTCTAGTATTCAAACAAGACAGCAATTCATTAGAAGTTGATTTAATATTAAGCTTTGTTTAACTAAATACTACATGAAGGACTTAACAAAGCAGAAATTAGTATTTAGAAGTAGAAAGGGGAAAGAAGGTAATGTAATTCATAGAGTATCCACAAGAATTTTAATTAAATCCCTAGCATTTAATACTCACTCTGTAGTCATAAAATCTACCCTTTTAAAAAATATCAAGATAAATATTTTATCAGAGAGAGAGAGAAGAATAAATAAGCCCCCTTTACACTACAAGAATCCTAAATTCTACCCTGGGCCCAGAAAGACAGTGAAACTGGTGAACCGAGTCTTGAACTATTGGATCGAAGTGGCCATTTCCTAGTGATAGCTGACTGCATGGCAGTCCTGCATAGTCCACCTGTCACATAGTATCGAAACCTGCAAAGTTCCGCCTGTCAGCTAAGTCTAATAATGGCTGCTCATTGGTGTCGCAGCTTTGAGACAGGCTGCTAGTGTCTTTGGAGCAAAAGAATCTAGTTTTGATGTTTAAAGTGACTAAAATTACTGTGGTGATACATCGCGATCTTAGCGTTGCACCTCAGTGAGTGAGTAGAAGATAAGAAGTGGGTGACGACGCCTTGTTCTCTGACAGCACTGTAAGTGAATTCTTATTCCATAGTGGTCCTGATACAAAAATAATCTCACCTTCCACCATCCCTGAGTTTCTGTTGTCTGCCGCTGGCAGCGCATAGAAGAAACCACACCCAAGCTTCTAAACAGCTGTCTCAGACGCAGAAGAAAATAGTGAATTAAAAGCATTTTATTCTCTTTAGTAGAGAGAATCTATTTTGATTTAGGATCAAACCAAAGAAAACAAAAATACACAGATTCAGGGAAGTGAGGAAAGAAAAAAATTTAGGATTGTGAAATGCAGCTGAGGAAAAATGTAGCATTTTCACAGTTGACATTTGAAAAAGTTTACTTGGAAAGGAGAATCTTATTTAATATTGGTCCTGTAGGGAAAATAGTCACACCTGAGTTTCTGGGCATACAAGACACACTGAGTCTCGTATACACCCTACCTTGAGGAGTGGGCGACCTTTTAGAGCTTGCCCTGTGATTCTAAGGAGATGGCACTGCTCTTTTCGGTATCTACTTCTATGAAACTTCTTTTTCTCTCTCACTGAGGAGAACTTCTGTGTTACGTATTCTTCTTGTAGTTTCTCCTCCCCTCTCTTTATTTTTAAGTATGGAAAGTATTGACATATAAATAGCTCCAAGTTTGAGCTGCTATTAAAATGAATTTGCAGTTGAATGAGTGTGGTTTTTTTGGAGAGAATTTTAAGTATTCTCCTACTCCTGTTCATTTTCTGTCTTTATCCTAAATTAGCTCTCACTAAGTTGCTTTTGTCTCCTACCCCCTTGCGCAGCTTATTTTGTAACAGCAGCCTCCGGAAGCTGCTGGCCGGACACAACCAGCTGGCGAGGCTGCCCGAGAGGCTGGAGAGAACGTCCGTGGAGGTCGTGGATGTGCAGCACAACCAGCTCCTGGAGCTCCCAGCGAACCTTCTGACAAAGGCTGACAGGTAAAGAGGTCTGTGGGTGTTTACCAGCACTGGGAAGTGCCCGCCATCGCTTACATCGCCTGTCCTTGACCTCATGTGACCATGTCTTACATGACTGAGACTGTTTCTGTGCACGTGCTGGGATAGCTCTCTACCCGAGATGATGAAGGAAGCCACTTCTGCCCGCTTTGGAGACACGGAGCAGGCCATCCTCTGGAGTCTCTGCCCATCTCACTGCTCTCTGCAGAGAAGTGGGTTGAGCTGCATGGAAGCATGGGCGGTGGGAGTATAGCATAAGCAAGGACGAGGTGCCCCTCGTGCGCCTCATCATCAGATCTTGTGCAGACTGCTCCGGGCCCATCGCTCCGACCAGCCCTGCTCCAGCTATCACATCTGGTGACCTTGGGTAATAGAGATTGTCCTAGAGTTTGCTTAGTTCTCCTAGATTCTTATTTTAACCAGTTTTTCTCTTGCATTTAAAGAGATTATTTTCTTTTGAACAAACAAAATAACCGGCCTCACTAGGTCTTTACAGAAATTGTTTTGGTTTGTGGGAGGCAGAAGTTAGTTGGCACATTAAGCGAAAACTCTTTAGTGATGAGTTGCCACACGCAGAACTTCCTTTAAAGAAGCTGAATATTGACTTACTATGAATATCCGTTTGCTTCACTGTGGGTGTTACGTGAAAGTGCTTCACAGCCTGGTGGTCCAAGTCGTCTACCCTCTGCCGATGTTCACTCTGAGTGAGCCTCCATGACTTTAGAGATGACGTGATGGCTCGCGCCCTAGTGCCCCTCACAGCAACGACAAAAACTGATTTTGTGCTTCTCTAAGAGATGGAAGTACTAATGAGTCATTTTTCCTTAAAAAATAAATGTGCAGTTTTTCCACAGGTCTGATTTTTCATGGGTGAGATCAGTCAAGGAACTCCCACTCTCATGCTCTCCTGAACTGAGTTAGGCACTCGAGCCCGTGTCCCCATGCTCCCCGGGCCTTCTCCTGTCAGACTTCTCATGTGCGGCATTAGTTTCTGGTTTTCCTCTCTGTCCCCACTTCGATTATAAATTCCAATGACCGTGTCTGATTATAGTTTTATCTTCCGTGTCTTGCACTGTGTAGAATCAAGCAAGCTACTCAACAAACATTTGCTAAATGAGCAATAGAAAATGTAAGAAATGCAAAATACTGCTCTCTTGAATTTCTGTTTCTTCTTCTCCACCTGTTTGAAAATAATTTATTAAGATGCAACTTAGAGTCCAAAAGGTGTGCAACTCTTCAGCATCCTGCTGCTGGATTGTTACATGCTGTGTATGTCCCAGCAGCCGCCACCTAGATCAGAATGAAGAACGTTTCTAGAACCCCTTTCCTTTTCTCTTTGTTGTTTTTCTCACTTGAAAAAAAAATGCAGGGGGATTCATTGTAAGGTGCAGGGAGGGAAAAGGGAAATATTGGTAAACCTTGTGCTATATGGAGATGTAAATTACTATTATGTTTTCCTCAAAACAAGTTAATGTCAAAATGCAATATCCCTTCAATAAAATGTTTAAAAAATGAAAGAAAAAAGAAAAAAAAGCATTCATTCTCTATACTTAATGTAAGTTACAAGGAACACCGCCTCAGAAAATTATAGAAGAAATAGTGGAGTAACTAATGAATATTTGAGCAGTTTCATGAGAATTCACTTGTTCTGCTGAAGGTCTACACTGAATCTGTAGAAACAAACAGGTGGATTAGGTTTTAGACATCTTGAAGTAAAACCTTTCTGAATCTGACCAAGTCTGATAAATTCAAGACACTGGAGCTCTCTCCAGTAGATGTGGTCACTCTTTATTCATTCCTGAGGATTTGATATCTAGAGGACAAGTCTATGTACTTTTCATTCTCTGGAGGCAATCAGTACGCAGTCACTGCGTCCCGAATGATGCCAGGGCAGGTCTGAAGACCTGTCCCCAAGGGAGCTCAAAGTGGATTTGTGTTAGACAAGGCTTTGGACAGACAGCGCAAATGCAGATTGTTCGCAGGTGATTATTTTACTGCCCGGGTGGGAACTGCCACGTGAGCCGTCGCCTTCATGCTGAGTCTGCGTTTCCCCACACTGACTAGTTTGTACAGTTCCAAATGGAATCAAGTTGGAAAGGGAGGATTGTATAACCTGGAGTATGTCTGCTAATACAACGTGGACACTTTGGGACCTGAACTGTGCCACTTGAGTAGGATATTGCTTCATGGAGAGCAGATAAGCTGAACTCACTCCAGCAGGTGTTGGGGCAGAAATTCCCGTCTGGATACACAGCCCGTCTCCAGAACCAACTGGAACATAAGGGCTTTTGTGGGGAATCGGCCTGCCTTTGTCAGTCTTGGCAGACGGGTAGGCCAAGCTATACGCATTTTGGCACAAAGTTCCGAGTAAGAGACGGGTACATTAGAAGAAGCAAGTACCCTGCCTTTTCTTTTATGAGAGGAAAAAGCAATGATGAGAAACAGCTGAAATCAGAAGCGTTTTTAAGAAGACATGTTCCACCGCCTTTGTTTTCCAACCAGTGTCGTGGCTGCATCGCCAGCACAGCGTAGCCCTCGTCTTGGTCCTGACTCAGTCGGAGAGAAAAGTTACCGCGGTTTGGTTCTCGGGCAGCAGGGACCAGGCAGAGGGTAAAGTTAAAGCAATGATTACAGCTGGTCAGCACGCCGTTCGTTCACTTGTTGACAGACAGGAGAACTGGGACGTTTGTAATGACTCTCAGCAGACTGCTTAACGCAGTGCTGCTACTGCTTCTTCCCCTTCCAAACCCTAAGTAATGGAGGGTTTTCCCACCTACATGAAAAAATACAGATTTTTTTTCTATTGATGCATAATTTATAGTTAGGAATATGTAGAGACGTTGTATATCTGAGGTGATGAGTTCGGGAGAAGGGAATAAATGAGTACTGACAGCTGTGGGCGCAGGCAGCCTAGCTCATGTGAAGTTTAGAATGTGAAAGAAGTTTTCTTAGGAAAGAATTTCTGAGACAAGCTTCAGGCAGGTGATTTCAGCTGTGATTTGCTTTATTTGCATGGTTCAGTACAGCCAGCATTTTACTGACCTTGTCAGTATAAATCACTGCACCAGGAACTGCAGGGGACTGAAAAATGACTGAACAGATCGTACCCTCCAGGAGCTTACGATATAATGCAGAATTTAAAATAACTGCACAATAAAGCACAATACAAGATAGACTTCCCGAGACTACAAAAGAGAAGGAAAGCGGCTGTTTAATGCATAGCGGTGTGTTGGGCAGATAGCTTCAGGCATTAATAAAACAGGCGCTAATGAAACTTCAGTTCTTCCATTTAGTTTGTCCTGTAATGCAATTATTAAACATACATAGATGCTGCGTGTGTGTGTGTGTGTGTGTGTGTGTGTGTGTGTGTGTGTGTGTGTGTGTGGTGATAAATTATTGTTAGCAGTTCTGTGTTTATATGACTGAGGGAAGGACCTTTAAGTCTTCCTAAGTTTAAGATGGCTTCGTTCATGCTTTATGTAGAACTTGCGGTTGGAAGTTTCAGGAGCACTGTCAGAGAAACCTGAGTTTCTGGAAACAGCAAAAGACTGAATGTTGACTCTTTCTTGGGAGTTTTTCTTTCGTTCTGGATCTTCCCTGCTAAAAGCAGTGTCAGGTTTTAACTACATGAGCTCGTCAAACATCACAGCTTTAGAATGGTATATATTTATCTGCTTTATCTGGTATAAGGAAAGTATTTGGCAACCAAATGAGAGGGCAAAACCACTTTAAATTAGATGACTTTTGGCATGCCCTAGTGGAGTGTGTTTTGGTCAATGGCCAAAGCACAGGCCATATGCATCCCAAGGACCCAAGTTCGCATCCCAGGCCAAGGAGAACAACCAAGATGTACAACCAAGTAAAAATGTAAAAAGTGCTTCTTCTTCCTTGCTCCTCCTGCTTTGCCTGCCTTTCACCATCATTCCTTCCTGCACCTTTCCTTTAAAAAAATTAGATGACTTTTAGTTTCTCTGAAAAACTTAAAACCAGTTTCATTAAAATTCTTGTCTTGAGTCAGCAGTTTCAGCTAAAGAGTTTACACTCCATCTTCAGCTTTGAATTTTCTTTTTTTTGACTTGCTTTTCCACTGGCAGCTCAAGCAGAGCAGACAGATGTGAAGTGTGGTGGGCAGGGTGTGGCTGAGAAGTTGACTGTGATTCTGTGTCTGATGGTCGGAGCAGAATCGATTCTGTGGCGTGAACTGGCAAATACTCTTTTCTGGGTCTGGCTGTCCAACATCTCTCATCATCTTTTTGCTTAGAATTGAGGACTTTCTTCATGAAAACCCCCAAAACAGTTACAGATAATCCGTTTCTACCAGCAGATGGATAGGGGTGGGCTAACCAGTCCCGCGGGTCACCAGAGTGGGATGATGAGGTAGCGCCGTCCTCCTGTTCTTCCTGCAGTCTTGACGATGACGGACTCCCTGTCCATCTTGCATCTGCACATTCTGTTTTTGGCCCAGAGCAGCTTCTGGTGCAGTCAGTCAAGGAACAAGCCACAATGCACCCTCTAAAGGAGAGTTAGAGTCCTGCTCTGGGTGGACATTAGGGCCTGTTTTCCATCCCTGGCTGGAACCCCAGGACAAGGCATTTCAGGGGAGAGTGGGGAAGACTGTATGTGCAGATGAGGTCCATGCTAATTATTAAATATCCTCAGAGGATTAGTCATATCACAGAACATAAGTTTTAGTGACTCAGAAGGACATGTGTAAATATCAAGGAGACCAAGAGGGAACAGAAAATTTGGGAGCGCGTGATGGATTGACCATGACAACTGGTGCCTTTTGGCAAAGACAGATACTCCTGGCATTTTGAAGAGCTCAGTTACCGACGCTATTTTTTTTAATTGCAGAAAGCTATCTTCTGATGTTTTTAAACTAAATAGTGGAATAAAATAGTACTTCTCAGAGTGTATTCAGGATCCCCTACTTCGCTTCCTAAACACGCTGATTCCTGGCCCTTGTCTCAGTTAGCTTGCTGATTCAACCCGAGCGGTCATCTGAATTCTTAATTCTAAACACGCTGCAGTCTTACCCTACTGAATTAATTATACTTAATTAAAAAGTAATTCTTTTTGAGCCTCTTGTTCAATAATTCTTACTTTGTAGAATTTTTGTTTTTTTACTCTGTAGACTTTATTGCATAAGTCAGGCAGATTTCAGATCTTCCAGAATAATACAGTGTGGGGTCCTGCCAGATGTGCACATACTTTTTCACTTAGAATCCTTAATTATTATGGGATGTTGCTAGTCAATTAGTAATCCTTTTTTTTCCAAACTTAGAAACGGGGTATAACATTAATTTGGTAGGTTTCTTGTTTTTTAATGTATAGTATCTCTTTGGTTCACATGCTGCATGCCATTTTGAATAGTGATGTTGTATCTTAATCTATATTTCACACCACACCCTGCACCAGAGTTCAGTGTCCCTCACCACCACCTCTTTCCTCCCCTCCCGTCTCCCACCCTGTTGGCGGCCCTCATCTCGTGTCCTGAGAACTTTTGCTGCAGTTTATCTATTTACTTGTTTCATGCCATTATATTCCATGTATGAGTCAAACCATTGCGTAGCTCTCTTTTTCTTTCTGACTTGTTTCACTTAACATGTTCCCTTCCAATTCTACCCAGATTTTTGCAAAGGGCACAATTTTGGTTTTTTTGGTAACTGAATAGAACTCCATTGAGTGTCTAGACCCACAGCATCTTTATTCAGTCTTCTGTTGATGGGCATTTAGGTTGTTTCCTTGTCTTGGCTATTGCGAACAGTGCTGCTATGAACATTGGGGTGCAGAATATTTTTCTGATTAGAAATCTGGTATCCTCTGGGTGTTCTCCCAAGAGTGGGATTGCTGGATTGAATGGTAGATTATCTTTATTTGTTTGAGGAATCGCCATACTTTTTTCCAAAGAGATTTTACTAATTTACATTCCTACCAACAGTATAGAAAGGTTCCTTTTTCCTCCACAGCCTCTCTAGCACTTGTTTCTAGTCTTTTTGATAGAGGCCATTCTCACTGGTGTGGGGTGGTATCATTATGTTTTTTACTTGCATTTCTCTGGTGATAAGTGATGTAGAACATTTTTTCAGGTGTCTCTAGCCATTTCTCTGTCTTCTTTAGATAGGTCTCCGTTAAGTTCTGCCCAGTTTTAGAGTGGTTCATTTGCTTCTTTATTGTTGAAGCATTCGAGCTCTTTATATATTGTGGATATTAAGCTCTTATCTGAAGTGTGCTGTATGATATCTTCAACCCCGTGGGTTGTCTTTTGTTTTAGTGGTGGTTTCTTTCACTGCATGGAAGCTCCTCTGTATGATGTCATCCCACTTGTTCAGTTTTACTTTTCTTCTGTTGCCACAGCTGTTCCTTCTGCAAAGGTCTCTTTGAGGTTGAGGTCACGGAGTGTTTTTCCCGCATTGTCTTCTAGGTATTTATGGTTTCAGTTCTTATGTCCAGGTCTGTGATCCATCTTGAGTTAACTTTCGTGTAGGGTGATAATGAGTAATCTCATTTCTTCTTTTTTTTTCTTTGGCAGATGTCTTTCCAGTTTTCCCAGCACCATTTGTTAAATAGATTTTCCTTACTCCACTGTATGCCGTTAGTACCTTTGTCGTAGTTTAACTGCCCATATAGGTGTGGTTTTATTTCTGGACCCCCAATATGATCCCACTGATCAGTGTGTCTGCTTTGATGATGATCACTCTTAGTATATAGTTTTAGGTCAGGGAGTGTGATTCCCCAGCTGTTCTTTTTTTTAATGTTAAGATAGCTTTGGCTAGTCAAGGCCTCCATATAAACTTCACTATTGTTTTCTCCATTTCCTTAAAGAATGTCCCTGAGATTTTGATGGGCTTTGCATTAAACCTGTATATTATATAATATTAATTTAGTAGGTTTCTACCAGCGCTTTAAAGAAAAATTAAAGAGGATAGAAAATATCAGTGTAAGATAGACTAAGGTTAAGCATTGTTTCATAAAGCTTTTAGCTATATAGATAATGTTGTGTTTTAAGTTGAATATCATACTTTTGTTATCTTAAAAAAATTCTTGGAAGTCCCTGCTTTAAAAGGTATCAGTCTTGTGAACTAGATGAGATTGTCAAAGTGTTATGGGTTTTGTTTTGCTTTTGTTGTTTGTTTTTCAAAGAAAAGATACGGGCAGGCATGAAGGCGGGTCAGCCGGCAGGCAGGAAGAGAGGAGGAAGAAGCACTTTATATTAGTTGTACATCTTGGTTGCTTCCACACACGCATCTCCAGCCTCAGCCCCCCATGCAAACCTGGGTCTGTAGAATGTATGTGGATCGTGCTCAGCTGGAGGCAGTGAATCTAACTGCTGCTCCACCAGGACTGCTGTGTTGTGAAGACAAATGATTACGAATTTGGGGTGTTTTGTTTGACACCCCTGGAACGTGTTACACGGGGGCCAGAAATCAGGGGATATATAAAGATGGAAAAATTTCATTGGGCTTGGAAAGGCTTATTAACTCTTCTGTTTTTAATAGAAGACAAGTTTTATTGTTGATCTCCAGAAAAATCGTTTCAATGCCAGTGCCTGCAAAATAGGTAAATCTGTTGTGGTACCAAGTCTTGTGCTTTTGTTTCAGGAACAGAATTTGGTTGTAGATTTTTCCAGGTGTGCTGGAAATTACAAAAAGCAAACACAAACGAAGCGAAAAGCCTAGAGCAGCCCGAGCAGATGGACGGAGTGTGTCATGAGCGGAGTGCTTGCTCAGGAGCCAGAAGCGGCTGTCGCTGCTGTCGTGGGCAGCCTTCTTGTGCTTTCGGGCTGGAGCCACACGAGTCTTCCCTCCGTGACTTCTGCACTTTCTGCTCAGACGAGTTCTGAGCGCCCTGTTAGTTCACTGTTGGGAGAACTGGGTTCGAAGCGCTGTGCGCAGGGGTCTTTGTAGGGGGCTCCAAAGTAGGCTGCCCCTCTTCATCTCCAGCTTTCTTGGATTGAAATGCCTGTGAAAATGTCCCCAGGAAAAGGTTTTCTTATTGTTACTGTTTAACATTTGAACTTTGGCGTGGTAGGAGGAAAAGAGTGATCTCGAAGATGAGATCTGGGTTTTATTTCTGACTCTGCCGCCAATTGCTGTTTAACTATGGACAACTCATGTGACTTTTCTCAGCCTTAGTTTCCGAATGTGGTGAAATAGGAAGGGAGCGTCTTTGTGACGTTGGGAGAGTAAGATGCAATAGAAATTAGGAAAAACTCTAGTCTCTACAGAGTGAAAAGAAAGCAGTGGTACATTGCTGCTTTTTCTCTGATTAGAGGGTAGTGGTTGGATCGTGAAGAACGTTACATAGATGAAATGTCTCTTGGTACATAAAACAGTGTTATGTGCAGTTAATAAAAAAATCTGTAAGGGAGAAGCTTGAGAGGTTATTATATCATATTAAGTTGAGACCAAACTCAATGCTTTTAGGAACTTAGCTTTTTTGGTGTTTGGGGGTTTTGAGAGTGAGGGGTAGGGTTATGTATACACGCCTACACACACATGCATATATATGTTCGGTGAGTAAAAACTATTACCTATGCTAGAGAAATTCTGCAAAATTAAGTACTTATTCTGGTACAAGTGCAGCATTTAGACCTTCTAACCAATTTAATCTGTCTCCTGCCGAATATTCTGAGGTTGTGGGTGAAGTGTTTCCCTTTTAAGAGGATGAGTAAGGAATTTAATTTTTCTAAGACAGTGATAGTGACAGCACTTAGGCTAGCCTGTTTGTTTGCTCTCTGACCCTTTACTAGAGGTGACTCAGTCAGATTTAATGCTTCAGATGAAAGCCTTTGGAAGGAGTTTCTACTTTGTTTCATTTCTTGGAGGGGTAGGATGCAGGATTTGATCCCTTAGCTTCCCGTGGAGTACTACGCTCCCTCAGCCCAGGCACTTCACAAGCTGAGAGACGACATTCTCTTTGGCAATGATTCTTCCCTTCATTCAGATGCCATGAGGGATGTTTTTAAAGTCCCTTCTGCAACTATTTTAGGAGCATGCACTTGTCAATCTTTATGCCTTTTGAAACAGCATTCCCACTTTCTCTAGCCTAAAATATGCCAACATTTATTATTGATTGCTGTCCGCTCCCTACATGTCCACGGCTACATATCCCAGAAAATTGCACTGTTACATGCTCGCTGTTTGCAGCCAGCACCGGTTGATGATGCTTCAGAGCAGTCCCTTTTCAGTTTTGCTAATTCTGCACCGAAGAAAGTCTTTGCGGGGTATTTAAATCAGGTGATACAATCAGGACCTGAAGAAGCAGACTCATAAAAGTAAAGGACGATGATGCTGAAACCTGTTTCCTTCCTACTTCAAAACCATTTCAGAAACTGCATGAATGACCTTTATTTTCTTCCCTAGCACACATGACTATTATTTCCCATGACTATTTATGGTCTGCACAGCCCTTTTCTAACGTTTTGTTTTTTGTTTTTTTTTTTGTTTTTTTTTTTTGGTTATAAATGTCAGCGGAATACGTGTTTCTTTAATGGAAAATGTTCTATTTTGAGGAAGTTGCTTTTTCCTCAGATAGTAGTGGAGTGGGGGTGGGGGGTAAGCGTGTCAGGGCCGCACGACTAGAGACTTTCAGGCTCGTAGATAGAGAGCTTGGAGTGACAGTCCAGCTGATGAATCCTGAACACAAAGTTCTTTTTTTTCAATCCAAGATTAAAAATAACTATACCTGGTATGCCCTGTTTTCACTTTTTAAGGAAGAATTGTATTCTTTTTTTCTAACATGGCAGAATAGTTCTGAATTGAATGCTGCAGCTTCAGACCAGGTGATTTTTAGCTGAAAGCCTGGCAGTTCGTGCAGGGGGCAGCTCCAGGTGGGGAGGCCTGGCCGCTCCGACCAACCGACCGACCGGGTACCTGCGCCTGAGCCCCACCCCTGGCCAGTGAGCCGCACGCAGTCCCTGCTCTGTCCTCTCTCCCCTCCCCTCCCCTCCAAATGGTTTGGAGCCTGATCACAGCAAGGGCTCAGTGTTGCTTCTCCAGCCTCGCCCTATGGAAGGAGCAGGCCGTTCTGACCGTGTGACTTACTTAGGTATAAAAACATTCTTATTTTATCCATTGTTCATTCTACCCTTTGAACAGCTGATAGCATGGCTGTCTTTTTCTAAAGTGGGCATTTTACTGAAGTATAAATACAGAAAAAGGGCCATCCCTTCAGTAGAGCAGTTGATACATTTCCTCAGAGTGAACACCTCATGGAGCCAATGCCCGATCAAGAACCAGAACTTGATCAGATTAGAAAAGTGAGGCGTCCTGTCCTAGACACTGCCCCTTTCCTTCCAAAGTGATAGCTTCATTCTGCCTGCATTTAACTCTGGTTATGTAATCACGCAACATGTGTTCTGGTGTCTGCCTCCCTTTGTTCAGTGTTTTTGAGATTCGTCCTGATGAGGCACGTCCTCTAGTTCTTCGTTTCCACTGCTGGGCCGTGATCCCTTGTTTCAGCACAGAGCAGATTCTCTCGTGCGGTTGTCCGCGTCCATCAGCAGAGTGTGGTTTGGACATCAGAATGAAAAGGGCTCAGTCACTATGTGTCTTAGTTATATTGTGACCTAAAACCTAGTTGTTTTAATACTCTTGGCACTCTTCTAGTTTCCATTTCCTTAAGGAAGAATATTAATTTTTCACTCTTCCTTTTACTCTCACCAGCTATGCATTGAATTACTTCCTCTCACAGTTGAGCATCTATAAAAATTGATTTCTATTCCTTTATACTTTACACAGATAGATGGTAGCTATTATGTCGATCATAAATAGTGGATTTGGGTATTCAGATGCCTGCTAATGCCAAGACTTATATTTAAACTCATGTTTCTAAACCCAGTTTCTAATATGCCAGGTATCAGTCAGAAAACTTGGCTTATGGAGGGTTCTGGACTCAAGCACTGGCTTATCAGCAGGATTTTGTTGCATTTTATCTTTGTAGCCTGAGATTCCTGAATGCATCTGCGAACAAACTGGAAACCCTTCCGCCAGCCACACTTTCTGAGGAGACGAGCAGTATCTTACAGGAGTTGTATTTGACAAATAACAACCTCACAGATAAATGTGTGCCCTTGTTGATAGGACACCCACATCTGAAGATCCTTCACATGGCCTACAACCGACTTCAGAGTTTTCCAGCCAGGTAAACACCATCGCATGGGTTGTTTTCACTGCATTTCTGAAAGTGGGCTCTAGATGGGAAAGGGAAAAGCTGAAGTGTTTCTCTTCTAGATAATGGACAGCTTGTTCTCCTGGACTCTTCTTTTCCATCCACCATCACCTGCATTCCCCCAGAGGAAAGTGTTGGCTGTTTCTCTGCATGTATCCAAAGACCTTCTCACTAGAATGTTCTAGTGATTTTGAAACAAGATGCCTTGGTTAACAGGTGTATTTTTTCCTTTTGGTTGTTTTTTTTTTGTTTTTTTTTTTTTTTTCAACTAGTCAGTTTCAAAAAAGCAGAGCGCTGACCTGACGTGGTGTCTGGGAATCAACACGCACACCAGGAGGCAGAATGCTCCTAATTAGCCTCCAGCTTTTGTGTTTGTGTTCATGGGCGGAGAAGCAGAGGAGACCCACGTAACCACAGAAACCCTGACATTACAGATGACTAGGACTCTCAGAAGATTCCGTTTTTCACTGTGAATCCCTTTGCGATCTGGGGAGCAGTGGCCTTGTGGACAGCTTCCACTGACTCTGCACGCTGAGCCTGAAGGGTCACCCCCACTTCCATGCCACTGTTTATCCACCTAACGAGGTAGAGCTCAGAACGCAGACCCGCACATCAAAGACGCCCACACTAAGCCCTTGGGCGTTCCACTGACTGCTGCTCAGAGTGGCCAAAGCAAAACGCTGGCACGGCCTCCAGCTGCTGCCATCCAGGCTGCGTGCTGTTCAACCCTTGCTGCTGCAGGAAGGCCCAAATGTGCATTGACTCGAAGTAGCGCTCCGTTTCGTTCTGTTTTTTGTTGTTTTTTCTTTTTGAAGTTTATACTCATTATTTGCCCCCTCATTGGATATAAATAATGATGTTCTTTTTAAAGGAAAGGGACAGGCAGAAATGAAGGCAAGTAAGCCAGCAGGCAGGAAGGGAGGGGAGGAAGAAGCATTTTATTTTTATTGAGTCATTCACATTGGTTGTTCTCATTGGGACTCAAGCCCTGGTCCTTGGGATATAGGTGGATTGTGCTCCTTCAGAGACTGCCAGCCTAACCACTACTCCACCAGTGTGCGCCCAAACCTTTTTTATATACTCTCTACTTTTATTTTACTATGGAATGAGGGGATGATATTTTTGGAAGAAAACATGGCACTCACATCATAATATCTGAAAGAGCTCCATCCTGTTTTCGGTGGTGAATGTGTGTGCCCAACCCAACTCAATGCTCCCAGTGGCCCAGGCTGATTTTAATCCCCCTGTAGCCAGACGTTGTTGCGCAGTGTGAACTCCGTCCTGCAGTTCCATCTCCCTGAGGAGTGCGAGGTGGGACAGTAGCTGCCCTAGAAGACCCCAGGCCCCTCCGAGTCAGGACTGTGATTTGCTTGTGTCCGTCAGCTCCGTTCTCCCCATGAGACCCACACGGGTGCGTCTCAGCAAGCGCAGCTGAACCTGCAACGTGCCCTGCGATCAAGTCTTCCTTCAGCCACTTTCTTCCCGTGTTGAGGGGTGGAAACTGATTGAACTTCTCCTTTCTTGGGTTCAATTTCTATACTTTCAATAACTTTTTCAGCCTGTAACCATTGATTTCTCCACATTTTTTTCCAAATATCATCATAGATTCCAATAATGGTCTAATCCATTCAGGCTGTCCTACATGGGTCCCTTCATAGCCTGTGTGTAAAAGGTGACAGCAGATCTAAAATCACCGTGGATGTTTCTAAGATAAAAACTT
Source organism: Solenodon paradoxus (assembly GCA_004363575.1). NCBI lineage: Eukaryota > Metazoa > Chordata > Mammalia > Eulipotyphla > Solenodontidae > Solenodon > Solenodon paradoxus. The sequence continues at coordinate 71,293 of RJWH01004753.1, read as the reverse complement.
AGCTCTTGTGCATGTTATTTTCAGGATAAGCAAATCATTTCACCTTCATATTTGAGAGGTGACAGAAATAAAAGTAATAAAGATTTTCTTTCTAAATTAATTTTAACTTTCTCATGACAAATGAAGCCACATCGAGAAGAGATCAGTAACTATAAATGAAATGATTCAGGTTATCTGAGCAAAGCTCCCTAGGACTCCCACGCGTCTCAGAAGCCGACATCGCGGCGGCGGGAAAAGGGCGAGAGGAGTGCTGGCGGATGCTGTGCCCGTCGTGGAGGCGGAGGGTCTTCCTGCGTTTTCTCTCCACCTCTACAGAAAATATAAGAAACCCTCACTGTCAGATTATCTTTCATTCAACACCTCTGCTTTCTTTCTAAATTGCCATGTAATGATTCCATGACTTCCCGCTCACGGGCTATTTCTATTTTAGTAAAATGGCCAGGCTGGAGGAACTTGAGGAAATCGACGTCAGCGGGAACAAGCTGAAGGCCATTCCAACGACGATCACAAGCTGCAGGCGCGTGCACACCGTGGTCGCCCACTCCAACTGCATTGATGTCTTCCCTGAAGTCATGCAGCTCCCCGAAGTCAGGGTAGGTGGGTCAGTCCACAGACTCAGCTCCAGCTCAGCAGAGGGAAGTGTTTTCTAAAACTCTGCTCCTTCACTAATGAAGTCAAGCTGTCGGCATCTTTTTTGGATTTCTCAGCACGAAGAAAACTCAGCTGTCCGCGTTGCGTCCTTCCTAACCACTTGGCTACCCTGTTGAGTCAGCAGAAAGGAAGGAACAGAATCGAAGCACATTGAACCGGGAGTTGGGACTTAGGAAAATTGTATTCTGGTCTCTGACCCTAAGTCACTGTAGGACATGAGGCTGTCACATAGCCGTGTGCTCTCTGCCATCTGTCTGGCAGTTCTTATCCTACTTCTTTCCAAGGTGGTTGTGAGGCCCAGGCTGCGTCAGGTGACAGCTGTTGTGGAAGAGGAAATAGTACTTCTCACACTCGTTCCCCCCAAACCTCCAAATGAAATAACACCCAGAAAGAGCAGCCACAATAATTCCCTACACAGATACGGCATCCCCACTGCCACCAGACTTTCTCTTCAGTTCTTGGAGTGGTCAGGACAGATGTTGCTCCCATCTGACAGTGGGGGCACTGGATGCCGACAGTGAGGGCGCCCAGAGCTCCTGCTCTGACCCGGTTCCCTGGTGAGTGCCGTCCAGCAGCCTTTTGGTTGGTTGTTTTGATGTACAGGTAAATTCTTTATAATACAGTGTTTCATTTGCATCCTCACATTTTCGATCAAGTTTGTGTTTAATAAAGATGACTCAGTGTTTATAGACCTGGAGGACATGCTCCTGTCAGACGGAAACAAGGCACCCAGTTTACCTACCTCCACTTCTCAGGAACTTCCCGATACAGACTTTCTATGCAGATTAAAGATAATATTGACACTAAACACACTCAGCATATGTACATTTTCACAGCAGCTTTTGTATCTTACAATTGTGGTCTATACGAACCATTCTATTAGTGTGTGTGTGTGTGTGTGTGTGTGTGTGTGTGTGTGTGTGTGTACGTGCGCGCTTTAAGCCATGGAGGGTTTTGCTGTGAGTGCATTATGTCGTATATCTCTCTGGCATTTTGGCATGTGGCTTATAAATGTGAAGAAATAGTTTACTTTCTTTGTAGTATCTTTCACAGTGATTAAGAGATCTAGAGCTGGTTACCAGCTAAAAGTTAACTTAACTGCTCTGTTTCCTCATCTGTAGCATGAGGGAGAGAATAATAGCCCCATTGCAGTTTTGCTGTGTGGAAGAAGTGAGCTAACGATATGTCAAACACGGACGGGCTATAGGATTGGCACATGATAAGAACCCATTTACGTTAGCGTAATTAAACACACCACGATATGGTTCAACTCTGGTGTTGATTCCTGGAGCAGCTGTCTTGGCTGATGATCAACAACCTCCAGGAAATCTATTCGTTAAGTCAATGCTGCCTTGTGTCCAGCACAGGGGCCATGTTTGCGGCTAAGTTCCCAGAGTTCCTGTGCCACCCACTCCTGGACAGGGTGCCTGCACTGTAGTGTCCTTTACTAAGGCTTGTGAAACTGCTCTCTGTCCCTGGGCATGTGGAGCATTAGGCCCAGAAGAAAGGCAAGTCCTTCCTTTCTGTCCCTGTCTTTTAATGTTGTGTAGCTCGTCGTTAGAGATTAGCATTCTTTAAGTATCTGGTTTAAAACACAGATGCGGGTAGGCGCACAGATAAACTTTTTAGGCTTTGACTAGATTTTGCTAAATATGAATCCTGATCTATGAAATGACTCCTCTCTTAGACCCCGGCTTGGATTCCTGGATTCTGATGTCGGTGCTTCTAGTCCATTTAATTCCTGCTGTCTTGCAGTATCAGCAGCTGGAGTTTTTGTTGTTGGGTGGGGGTCTGGGGCGCTTAGGGGAAGCAGTATCACGTATATTTTATGTAAAAGTATAAATTTTGCAGCTGTGGACGGGTAGTGTTATTGAAAACAGTAGTAATTATTTTATAACACTGAATTGACTTTTTAGTATTTTCATATTTTAAGTTGCAGATATTTACATAGATTTAAACCATGGAATATAACATTCCTAACAAAGTTACTCTATTGCACTATCTCAAATGATAAGTATACTTTTGAAAGTTTTTACTGTGTACTGAGCCCTAAATCATGTTTTAATGTCAAAGAAGTATTTTTTCATAAGTTGAAATATTCCAAACTATATTAAAATTTTATTGAGTGAATAACCCTAGATTATATTCATATTTCTTCGTAAAAATAAAATGTAATATTGTAAAGCATTTCATAAAAAATATTAAGATCATTACAATTATGAAAACTTAGCAGATAAATAATTTAGGGAGGAAAGGTCACAATGTGACTAGAAGTCTCCAAATAGTCTTTAGGACATAAAAGAAGCTGCTTGTTCACAGCTTTGTTACCAAGGTTTTCTCATAAATTAGTATCTAAAGGTATAGCCAAGCTCCCTTACTAAAATATATATGCTAAAGGCGAACTTTTCTAAACTTGGAAACCATAGGCCATTATTCACATGTCCCCTAAAACAGAGCTTGTGTGCACCCTCTAACCCGGGGTAAAGCTGGGCCCTGGCCATTTTTCATTTGGCACAGCCACTGAGATCTATTGTGTTCTTCGGGCATCAGTATTGGTACTTAGGCAGGGAGATCTTGTAAGTTGTTAGCAGGAAGAAGGTTTATTTTTCAGAGTACAAAGTGGACCCAAAGTCATCGCATTGGGTTCTTAGTATTATTGTCTTCACCTTCGTTTAGCACTTTCAGATTAATCGTCAAACCTCCCGCCATGTTTTGTATTCCTAGAGCAGGTGTGTTCTGTTTGGTTCTAGAAGTGCCAGACTTCTGTCTGGGTACAGGTCAGTCCTCAATCCGCTGAAGAGAAAGCATGATTCGAGTCATCGCATAGGCCAAATGTGGATTGACTGGCCTCAGACCACAGTCCACACCCCAGCTGCTGGGCCGATGAGCCCAGGAAGCAGAAGTGACGGTGGACGTGGCACGCACTTCCCTGCCTCAGGGTCTTCCCCCGACCACGAGCAGTCACACTGATAATGCGGGATTTTGGCCACAAGACCCAACCTTTTTACTTGAGTCCTTTTCAGTTTGTGGCTTATTCTAACCCTTTTCAATATGTGCTTTAAGCAGATGAAATAAATTTGTGACACGTAGTGAATGAAATTTTTAATTTACATGCTTTATCAATAACTTCTTTGTCAAATTGTCCACATCCCCCTGACATCTTGCTTTTACTTAGTGGGCAAAGAGCACCATTTAAAACATTTTAAATTCTCTTCAAAAGATTATTTTATGTTTGTACTATGCAGTAATAACTACTTGGTTGAATTGGTGAACTCACCTCCAGGATCTTTGTTAATTTCACTGGGAAATAGACTGAGGAATTTTTAATGCACCACACTCGAGAACAATGACTACAGGAAATTGATTATCCCTTGGAATGAAGCCATTTATTATTTTTAAAGTGAGATAAGAGAGAAAACCAACTCCACATAATGACACAAAGAATATAGGGAAACGGCTGGGTTCAAATGGATGAGAGAAAAAGGGGTTCATTCTTCGGGAAGTTGGAAATGAAAATACAGACAGACCAGGGACTATTTGGTAGGCTGGAATACTTGGCCTAGTAGACTTAAAAGCTTACCTGGGCTTCTGTACTTCATGTCCAAAAACCAGGAGTAGTCATCGCTCCTGAAGCCTAAATGACAGTTCTTAGGACATTTTCTGGCAGTTAGCAATCAAGCATAAACCACTTTTCTCTCTACCCCACTAGCAGCAGACCAACACGTTTTTAGGTTTACATAGTCTCACTCTTTCAAAATTGGTGTCATGAGTTAACTCAAATTAGTTTATCTGGTTTTTGTTGTTGCTTTGAGGAAAAGTGCAGGTGGGAATGAAAGCAGGCAGGCAGGCAGGAAGAGAAAGGAGGAAGAAACATTTTTTTTAAATTATTTTTGTTTTATTAAATTTATTTTATTTATTTTTATTTAGTTATTCATCTCAGTTGCTCCCCCAGCCTGGGATGCGAACATGGGTCCTTGGGACGTATGTGGACTACTACTCTTAGACCAGAGACAGTTAACCAAACCACTACTCCACCAGGGTGCACCTATTTGGGGTTTTTTTAACTGTAGTTTAAAGAATTATTTCAGCAGGACTTTTCAACTTCAGACCCATGCCCTTTCCAATAAAATGCTGCTTGCATCTTATAAAGTGGGTAATGTATACATACAGATAAATGACTGGTCCTCTGTGAGCACGTGCACATTAAAAGTTCCCTTTGGAGATGGTTCTGGAGACAGGAGCACCTGTGGTGATGATGGGCCCTCACAGAAGCAGCTGTGAAGTGGTCACCACCGTGCGCTTCACACTCCTAGAGTAACCAGCAATGTATGGCGTAGACTAGTTTAAGTCTGCGGTGTGAGTTCACGGGACTGAATGTAACCTGTGCACGTGTATGTCAGTTCCCACACTAGCAGACTTCATACTGAAGGGCCTTCTTGGAAGATTCTTTTTTATTCAATGAAGAATTGTTTACTAAGTTCCAGGCAGTTAGCTGTTGACTTGGTCATCCTCTCGATGGACGCTGAGCAGTGAATGCTGAGCACCTTCTCTTTGCAGTGCACTGCACTTAGGAGCTAGGAGGGGAGGAAGAAATCCCTGCCCTCTAGGAGGTTGTAGTCTACTGGAAGGAATAAGTAAGCAGGTACTACTTTAAAGGACATCTAATTGACACAGAGGTTGTAGTGGAATTGGCATTGAACGGAGTCTTTTAAGACGGTTTTTACCCGTCTTAAGCAAGAGATGCTTGAAGGCTCCATTCACAGAGAATAAACGGCAAAGACATGGACAGATGAGAACATGCCACATCCTGAGTTACCTACGACATGGCTGAATACGGCATTTGCCGAAGCTAGTACTAAAAGGACCTGTTAGCATGCTGGGGGTTGCATGACAGATTGAAGGGAGTGGGGACACCAAAAGACTGAAGCTGAAGTGTGGTGGGATGGGATAAACTATATCAGGAATCGCCCTGCCAGCAGTGTGGGGAATGAGACCAAAGGCAAAGCTAGGATGCAGTTGTGCCTTCAAGAGAAGCATAACGGGTCAGAACTGTGCTAAGGGAAGGAGATGGGGGGAACTAGCTGCAGCGAGTTAAAGTCGTGGTGACGACATGGACAGGGAGTAGTGTGTGAGCCCCATCTCAAAGATCTGCACTGCCATCTCCAGCGTTATCTTTATGAACTTACAGAATGAGCAGTTTTACATTTGCAGAACTCTAGACTTTAAATCTTTAGATTTCATATTGCTACTAATTTCTTAAATTCAGTAATGTTCTAAGATAACTTTAATCTTTCTCTATAACGCATGCTCCAATTTCTGGATTTCTGTCGTCCTCTAATTTCCATACCTGTCAGTCCAAAAGGTCATGTATCCTCACAGCAGAAATTGTATTTACACCATTGTTGTCTCATCTGGGCTGATACTGGCTGATTATTAACCCGATTATCAGTCTTTCATTAACGCCTCGTTTACTGTTCATGCAGCCACTTATTTTGTACCATTGCAAAATCAGATGAGATGACCATTCCCTACTATCAATGTTCAGATTAATAATATTGCCCTCCTGTTCAATATTTTACTTCTAGTCACAGTACTTTGGGGTGGGAATTAAGACATGGAAAATTATTACAGTAAAATGAGTAGCTGAAATGTAATAAATTATACCTACACTTATGATTTCTGAAGTTTCATATGTTTTAAGGAAAGGCGCAAGCAGGAATAAAGGTGAGCAGACAGGAAGAGAGAGAGAAAGAGGCACTGTATGCATTTTATTCAGTTATTCATCTGGGTGTCCCACCTGACATCGCGTCTTGGACCTCGGTCCTTGGGATGCATGTGGACTGAGTCGGCGAACTTAATCACTAAGCCACCAGGGTGCGCATCTAAAGATTGTTTTGTATTAGGACTATTGTATTAGGGTAGTAAATTTTAAGATTAAGTTTCCTAAGCTTTTCGATTTGTCCAACTTGTTCAATGTGGCTATAATGCTCTCATAATAAAAGTAATTATTTAAAATTGTAGGGCACACCCCTGTGGCTCAGAGGCTAAGGGACAGGCCATGTAAGGCCCGAGAACCCAGGGCCAGAGGCACAGGAACAACAGCAAAAAGCCCTCTGACTCAGGCGATGGAAGCCACAGTCCTGGGTTCAGTGCTGTGCTGGGAACAGCAAAAACTGACAGTAGTGAAGTGTTGTATCTTTGCTACTACTGGGGAGTAAGGATGTGAAAACAGCTGGTGTGGAAACGTAGTATTTGAAGTCAGTTGAGCATACATTTCTCCCAAAATATAGATTCTTGTATCCACTCTGTATCCCTCTCCAATCCGTAATATAAGTAACTTGTTAAAAATTTTTTCCAAGTAAAGTGAAGTGTTATTTAATAGCATACTGTACTGGAAATCCAAAGACCTGCAGATTTTAACGGCCAACTCTGGTTATAACTTTTTAAAAGATTGTGAAGTTATCAAAATGGACAAGAATTGTTTTATATACTGTATAGTGGGGGGTGAGGCTGCCCATTGTACCCCTTCTTTCTCTGAATTCTCAGACAAGGTTTGGCAGAGCTGGAACTCTCTAACATTAGTCATCCCTCACCTGTGGTGGGGGTTACGTTCCAGAGACCCCACGACAGGTGCAAATCCGCGCAGTAGCAGCGTTATAATTTATTTTATTATTTATATATATTTGAAGGCTTTATAAACCCTTCCTACTCTCCTGTAAACCCTTCCCACACTCTTATTAACCTTTCCCACACTCTTATAAACACTTTCCACACTCTTCAACCTGCGTAATTTTAACAACATATAAAATTCTATGTGGGTGCTCATAGTGAAGTAGACATGTACCGCAAAATCCTGCGACACAGCGAAAATTCCTCGATACACAATTAGATTTAAAAAAAAAAAAAAAAAAACCCGCGACACAGTGAAACCATGATAAGTGAACCGCGATACAGCGAGGGATGCCTGTATTAACAAATTCAATAAAAAGTAAATATATGGAAGTAATTTTTCCCAAATAAAGCTGACTTTATCCACATTTAAGTTTCTGAAATTCTCAGATACAATCTACCTTTCAAACCATCTGAAGATTTGTAATAGGCTCTTTAGGTATTTAAAAATTATAAGATACTGATTCAAGCCAGACATTGAATGCTTTCCGTGCCATTCTGCTGAGTTGCGGGTTATACACCGTCTCCTCCAGAGAACTTGCACTTAATCCAACTGCTGTGCGCGTGAGCCTGCCTCTGCCCAGGCCCCCGCTCCGCCCTGAGGCCCCGCTCCCTCTCCAAAGCGCAGCACCTGCTGGGCGTACCTCGCAGAAGCCTCAGGTTGCTTCTGTGAGAAAGGCGGTATTGTTCCCACTCAGAGAGAACATGAAATTTTTGTTCTACTCAACCTGCTGACCCTGTCTGTGTTTTCCTCCAATGGATTAGACAGGAGAGTCGGCTGGTGGCGCTGATGCTTGCAGGACAGGTCCATCCTGGTTGCAGCCCTCTTCTTGCATCTTGTGACAGGCCCACCTGCTTGTCTGTCTTTCCCCAGTTCCTCTTCAGCTTCTTCTTGGGTATCTTGGCATTTTGAGTGTTTGCTCCCTTTCTTTTCCTCATTTTGCACTTTTGTTTTTCTTTTAAGAAAAACCCTTCCAAGTTCCATTTCGATGGCATGACTGACCCCAGGACCACAACAGGTGCCGAGATTCTGTGAGCAGTAAGAAAAACAGCTGTCCGGAGGATTTTTCAGTTAATGCTTAATTTTTAAAGCAGATAAACTTAAACGGATAGATAGGACGAATAAATAATGTGGGCTTTCTGTCTCAGTCACAAAAAGTAAAAATGTAAACTGCATTGTGGCAGAACCTGTTGGGAAAGTTTGCAGCAGAGTAGCAGACACACTCAGTCTCTGCACTTGGCCCACAGCGCATGCTGCCAGGGCAGAGCAGGGGTCTGCGGAGTGGGTGCAGAGAACCCGAACAGCTTTACCGACTGTCTCTTTTCATCCTTTAGTGCGTGGACCTGAGCTGCAACGAGCTGAGCGAAGTCACTTTACCAGAAAACCTGCCTCCAAAGCTGCAGGAACTAGACCTGACCGGAAACCCCCGCCTGGCCTTCGACCACAAAACCCTGGAACTGCTGAAGTAAGTATTTTGTGAAGCCCTCCAGCCCCTCAGTGTCCCTAACTTAGCACCACGTGGAACAGAAGATGGGGCATCCCTGACGTGCCAGCTGCCTCTGCACATGTAGAAGTCAGGATGGAGGGCAGACGTATTTGAAATATTGGATAGATGCACCCTTTCAGGAGCTGGAGAAGGTTTCCAGACAAGAGAGTAATGAAAATAGGGATGTAAATGACGCTGAGGAGAGCAGTTGACCTACAGGACATAACCTTGCAACCGATAACGGGTGACATTCACTGCTGCTGTCGTGATAGGGTTTGGAAGACATGCTTGTTGAGGAGAAAATAAACAACTTGGAACTAAAATCCAGATAATTTAAATACAACTGTGAGTGTGGGGCAGTTAGATGCTGTGAGGTTCTATTGATATTGTCTCATTTTTTGAAGAAGAAGAAGAAACAATTTTATTTAGTTGTTCATGTTGGTGGTTCTGCTTGGCCCCAGGTCTTGAACCAGGACCTTGGAATAGATGTGGGACCGTTCTCAGGTGTACTAGACCTCTAGGTCACCAGGGCGCATCCAAAATGGTCTCATTCTTGATGTTGATAGAGAACTACGGGTTGAAGTTCACTATTTAAAACATTAAAGGTAACCTTTTTAGAAAAGACATCTTTATAAGTGTGTTCATCATAGAACTCTAAATGTCTTCAATAGAATTAAATTGTGCTCCACAGTTGGATATGATATAGCCATTAAAAAGGGTGATATAGCATTACATTAGTAACTCAAAAATACTGTACAATGTTAAGTAAGAGAGCTTTTTCAAAGAAATTTCAGTGGTATAGTCCCACTTTTTGCAAAGTAAATTTGTGTGTGTGGAGTGCATGTCTGTGCACATCTTATTTAGTGGTTGATCGTGGTTGGTACTCCCAGTCCCGGGATGCGAACCGGGTTCTTGGGATGTATGTGGACTGTGCCGCCCAAAGGCAGCTGACCAACCTGCTACCCCACCAGAGTGGTCCTATTCTTTCATCGGTTATTAATACTTATAATTTTTTGCAGTGTTTCTCAAGTGACATTCTCAAGAATGTCACCATTCTTGGACATAGACAGACATGAGCCATCTTGTATGCATGGAAGCTTGAACACTTTGGCATATCTGTTCCCTGTAATGTCTCTTCATGTTTGAATGTCATCTTGCGTTGTCTTAGGAATAACTGAAGAAGAAAGGTAGAAGTTTGACCAGTAGTATTAATGGTCCATTTATACTGCCCTAGGCTTTAGTGCACCCCAAAATTTGAGAAGCACTTCAAGTGATTCCTAGACAGAAATGGCCAATTGGTGCCTGTTTGTTGACATTTTAAGTCCTTAATGAAGATGTCAATTTTGATATGTGATTGAAGAATACTGGCGGTGTCACATGTGGGAGACCGTCTTCCCTGTGTACTGAGTGTGTGACACGTGACCCACAGCTTCCGTCTTGCCCATCCCTGAATGACAGGGTGGCCCACATTCTCACTAAAGTACTTTCCAGAGCTCAGGACCTGGATTAACAAAATATAGTTCAGCTTTCTGCAGATAGCTTGTGTATTTTTGCAAATAGGGCATGAACTTTTGTGATGAAAATATTTTCACATAGAAATATAAGTATATAAAAACAAATATAATTATATCAAAATTGGTTAATAAGTGAAACTATATGGGGAAAAATTAAAGGTGAATTCTTATCTCATACCAAAATTCCAGCTAAGTGAATTAAGAGTTAACGCTACAAAATGAAATAATTTTTTAAAGTAAGAAGCATATGAATATATTCATAAGCCAGAAAGGGACTTTTTAGGTAAAAAGGTGGGGGAAATCACAAGAGAAATCAGAATATGTAAATTGGTGTTGATATCTATGTTATGTATATTTATATGTAAGGTTACTTTTTTTTTTTTAAGAGGAAGGAAGGCAGGTAAGCTAGCAGGAGGAAGGAAAGAAGAGAGGGACAGAAAAAGTATTTATTTAGTGGTTCTTCCCAGCTCAGACCAAAAACCGGGTCCTTGGGCTGTATGTAATCTGTGTCCCAGGTGTGGGCTTAACACCTGTGCCACCAGGGCACGCCTAAATACACTTTTTACACATGAAAGTTGTAAGTATCTACTCTAGAAGCACCAAAAATATATCTAACAGACAAATGAGAAACTAAGAAACACTGGCAAAAAATATAAAAACATAATAGAAAAGTTCTTAATAAGAAGTCAGTAAGAAAAATAGAAAATAAGAAAAATGCATTCTAACAAAAATCAGAAATACGTGTTCATTTTAGGCACAGAAATTAGATATAGCTAATTATATGAGGGCGGATATAAAATGACTTGGGAAAGTGTTCCTGATGTAATTAGAAGAAAGAAGTAAAATATGTATATAAATAGAATGACCCCTGTTATATGTGCGTAAGAGAAAATATTTGTTCGATTCCCTGTAACAGTATTATGTTACTGGCCTACTGTGGAGACGCACATGTGTGCTCTGAGATTTAAAAAATTAGTAACAGACAATGAAATTTAAATTCTCATGTGAAAACATTACCTTCTGTTTACTATCTAAAGACCTGTGACTGCGCTGTAACTTGGGCGTGTCTTCATCTGTGCATGATCCGTTATTGGAGGGCTGGCCTGATGCTCCGCGCGCCCGCGCCCGGTGAGTGCACCGGTGCCCCTCGAAGGGCTGAGCCCCAGCTCCTCGCTCAGACGCACGCACGTTAGTGCAGCCGTGCCAGCCGCCGGCGCAGGCTACTGCCGCACCTGTTCGCTGGCTGTGTTCAGCCAGCGGAGGAGAGAGTGCTGCTTCACGAGACAGGATTACGGGGGCGTTGAGGGTTTTTTCTGTAATAACCAGACTTCTTTGAAAGCTCTGTGTTCTGTCAGAAGTATAAGTGTCTGGAAATGAGCCTGCAGTTGTTCTCTGGAACTCCAGAAACCAGCACAGATGTCAGGAGCGCCTCAAGGTCTGTGGCAAGAGCCTCCCTGCCTCGCTTACCACGGATGCACCTTGTCCCATGTCCTGTGCAGAGCAAACAGTGGTGGACCTTTTTTCTCTTTTAGAGGCAGGAAGCAGGCAGGAAGAGATGGGGAAAGGCATTTTTATTTATTGAGTTGTTCATTTTTAGTTGTTCCCCCCTCTCCCACTTGGGCCAAGCTGTGGACCTGGGTCCTTGGCCCTTTGTGGACCACGCAGGAGCTGCAGGCTTAACGCCGGAGCCAGCAGGGCCAGCCAGGACTTTTGGTTTTAAGGCCCCTTTTTCATTGGTAGAATTGAAAACACCAATTAGTACCTTCTGGTTAATGTGGCACTAATTTGGTATGGGGATTTTCTGTTAGCCCCAGCTATGATTTATATTTTGTAGTTTTTTAGGATCAAGGAAAGAGAAGAGTAAATATTTGCTGGAAATTGAGAGTAGACATTTTCTTTTACCAACTATTTTTGAGTTTCAAATAAATTGCCACCAGCTATTTCTAGGACCAGTGAGAATGCTATCGCCATTGATTTCCTTCTTAAAGTTGAATAGTTTTCAGAAAAGGTATTCAGTATTTATTACATTTTGGAGGGAATGAATACCTAGAGATCATTTAAATTCTTGGGATCATGAGAAAGTGTCGAGGTGTTTAAGAGACGACACATCTGTGTTTCTCTTGTTTTGGGGCAGGGCTGGGGAGGAGGCACACAGGGTTTATTTCTCCGGGTGGCAGCCAGCTTTGAGAAAGCTGCTTCACGTCTGCCTGACTTCTTATTTGGGACACGCAATGTTTTCCTATTAGATTGGTTTTTAAGAAACCTCATTTGAGGTTTCATTATTTCTCTTTGAGAGTCTATTGGACCAATTATGACATGACTACGGTGATAAGAACTTGTCTGGGTTCAAATATGCATAATTAACGTGTAATTCGTTAAAACGACCCCTCGCATCATCCCAGCACAATACAGCTGTGACTTGGTCTTTTTAAACTGGGTGCTGATGTTTTAAGAATACACCCAACTTAAACTTACATTTTCTTTTCTTGTGCCAAGGCTGAGGTGTCCTCATTCCCAGGAGAGTGCAGCCAACTAACACATGTGTTACCGTCTCTGATAACCACTGTTATAGTGGTGATTAAGTCCCCCTGACACTCTGTATATATGCCCTTTGTTTTCATTATAGTTCTTGTTGCTGATAAACATTTCAGGCACATTAAACACGGTCAGAGGAGTTAGGAAAGTGCTTAACTGATGCTTTTCCTTTCTCAGATACAGACGCAGTTTGCGCGTGTCACATTTAATGAGTCCTGTCTCCTCCGTTTCTCCCATTAGTAATATTCGCTGTTTCAAGATCGATCAGCCTTCGGCAGTAGACGCCTCAGGGGCCCCCGCTGTATGGAGTCACGGCTACACTGAAGCTTCGGGGGTGAAAAACAAGTAAGTGGGTGCCACTGCAATGAGAACTGCCTCCTGCTCACCGCCCTGCCCAGTGCGGTAGAAGAAACCCCTTGCCAGCACTCCCTCTCCTCATGTCACATTTATTCAAGCATGTGTCCCCACAGTGGGGCCGCCTCGTGACTTAACGCTTGCACATTAAGCTAAGGCCCTGTGCGCCCCTGCCCTGGCGCTGTGGAGCGGTTGCTAGGAAACCGCGTAACTGACACATTGTACCTGTGTGAGGCTCCAGTGTTGCAGAAGGCGTGACTATTGAAATGCATCCCTGCTCTTTTGAAAAGCCTCTTTATCTTCCTCTGAAGCCTGTTTACCAAGCGAACAGGGATAGTATTAAAGGAGAAGTAGTCTCAGTCGTTCATACTCGCCCTTACGTAGGTTATGGCCCAGTTAGAGGTTCTCTGAAACTCTCGGCGGTTAGTTGGCAAGCGTTTAAGGTCCTTTCCTGTAATGTCAGCTGCTTGTTTGCCACAAGGACTTGTCCAACTTCATCTCTTTTTCTTCTTTATTTGCACCAACCATCCCTTAGATGCCAGTGTGCATTTTTCAAGCTCTTCAGACTTGCTGGTGTTTTGTGAAGAGGTATTAGTAGTTAGTACTAGAAAAGAAAAAAAAGACCTATAAATAAGGATATCCATAACTCAGTCAGCTAAGGTATAGGAACTTAAAGTACTGAGAACAGGAGAACAGAACAGAAAGTGAAGGATGAACCAGTAATGACCAGTAGTGACATTAGGAATCAACCCTGGATGTGCTTTAGAATCAGTTGGGTGAGAATTATTTTAATTCTCCAGCCAATGTTTTGAAATCCTCCCCAACCCCCACGCCCCTCCGGTGATTCCAGTGCATCCAGGACTGAGAACCCCTGGCTTGCTTAATACTCATCATGGAGAGTAAAAGTGCAGCTATGGTTGTCAGGCTGACTGCTTCTCTCTGGGCGTGATTTAGTGTTGCTCTGTTTAGAGAAGAGGTAGCTCACTGCAGCACCTCTGTTCCGTTGGCCCCGGAAAGACAGGAAAAACCCAAGGGGATGACTTCTGTCCTGTGGTCACATGAGTGCTGTACTTTGCATTGTTCACCACTATGTTGTGAGGAGAGAAGGAGAAATTAGGCATCCTGAGGGGCACTCCGTCCCTTTCTGGAGAACAATCCACTTTTAGATGAAAAGACTTTGTTTTGCTTACAGCCATCAGTGAAGCAAGTGACTAACTAGACACTTTTTTCTGCATTATCCCCTTCCGCAGTTATGGTTTTTAGATTTTGTTACATTGAGGTATAAATAATAAGCCCCCAAAGGTAGGTTAATGATAAGCGTTCATCTCCGTAACTCATCCTAAAGTGAACACACCTGCAAACCACCTCAGTGATCAAAGCTCGATCGTGACAGCATCTCAGAAGCCTGTGGCAGCCCGGCCTGCACGCTGGGTCCTCTGTTTCTCACTCTTTCGCATTGCCAGCAGAAGTTTCTTAAGTGTTCTGTTTAGCATTGTAGATAGTGGTGACTACACAAGGAGCTTGCTGCTTGCCACCTTGAAGGAAGGGGGACCCTGCTTCCCGCGATCACTGTCCCTTCTTGTCTGTCCTCCCTCCTCCCCTGGGCTTGCAGTGTTGACTCATTGCAGGCCCTTTGGGACCCAAGTGGGGAGCTGCAGTGGGACAACGTAGTTTTACTTAGACTCAAAAAAACAGGGAACTTCAGGGGTGGGGAAGAAGATTCTGACCACACACAATTATTTCCTTCTTTTAAAAAGCACAGTCCCATTCTGACTGTGGAGGGGAGCTCACAGAAGATTCGTGTGTGGCGCTGCACCTGCTCTACTTGGTTCCTTTTCACTGCTGAGTATTCTTCCATTGCGTAAATGTATTGTGACCTGTCTGTCCCTTTGAAAGATAAATTAGATCATTTTACGTTTTCAGCAAATTATAAAAATGCTATAAGTAGTAGCATACAAGTTTTATGTGAATGTATATTTTTGTTTCTCTTGGGTAAATACCCAGTTAGTAGGATATCCATTTATTATTGGGTCATTTTATATATATATATATATATATATTTATATATATATTTATATGTATATATATATTATACACACACACACACACACACACACACACACACTAAATTTTATCAAAATGCCAAACTATTTCCCAAAGTGACTGATCTATTTTGCATTCCCAGCAGCAATGTGTAATAGTTCCAGGGCCTCCACATCTGTGCCACTGTTTGTCATTGTCACGTGGTGGCATTTTTGATCATTCCAGCAGGGATGGATAGCTCTTTATAGTTTTGTTTTTTTTTGTTCTGTTTTCCCCCAGCCCCGGGTCATGAACCTAGGTCCTTGGGCCTTTGCATGGTCTGCACCTCAGCCCCCTAAGCCACAAGGATCTGCCTCAATTTTGTTTTTCAAATTTTAAATTTTTAAAATTTTGTATGGGCTTTTTGTTTGTTTTTTGTTTGTTTGTTTTTTTTAAGTATTTTATTGCGGTAACTTTGTTTTACAGATTAAAGTAAAATGATATGTGTAGGCTCCCCATATGTGCAGTTTCCCCATTCCTCAGATATGTCAATCCACCCCACCCTCCACCAAATTACAGAGTTTTTCACCAGTGTCCAATGGGCCCCATCACCTTAATACATGGTTTTAATTTGCATTTTCTTAATGACTAATAATGTTGAGCATCTTTCCGTATGCTTGTTTATCATCTGTAAATGTCCTTTGGTGAGAATTCATTCTTTCACAATAAGTAAGGTGATAGTTTTTTGTAGAAATTACTTGTCAAAGGTAAGAAAATTTCCTTCTATTTCTAGTTTCCTAAGAGCTTTTATAATAAATAGACATCAGATTTTGTCATAAGCTTTTTCTGCATCAATTGAAATGATCGTGTTTTCTTCTTTAGTCTGTTGATGCACTGAATTGCACTGATTGATTTTTGAGTCAGCTTTGCATTTCTAGGATAGATTCTACTTGGTCATGCTGTATTATCCTTTTCATATGCTGCTAGATTTGATTCGCTGATAATTTGTTAAGTATATCTGTGTTAATGATGGGGATTAGCCTGGAGTTTTCTTATAATGTCTTTGTTCATTTTTTTTATTAGGGTAATGCTGGCCTCATGGAATGAGTGGAGGAGTGTTTCTTCTTTAGTTTCGTGGAAGAATGTGTTTAGAATTGATGTTGTTTCTTCCTTATAGAATTCCCCAGTAAAAACTCATGCGGGCCTGGAATTTTTAATTACACACTTTCTTTAATATAGTATTATCTTTTTTTCTTGAATGATCATATTGATCATTTTTTTAAAGAAATTTATCCATTTTATCTACTTTTCAGATTTATTGGCATAAGATGTTCATGAAATTCTTCTGTTATTTTTCTGTAGTTGTAGGATCTGTTGTGATGTCTCTCCTCTCTCATTTCAGATGTTAAGAGTTTGTGTCTCATCTTTTTATCCTGATCAATGTACTGGAAGTTTATAAATTTTACTGGTATTTCTAAATAAGCATCTATTGGTATCATTGGTTTTTCTGTTGTTTTTCTATTTCATTGGTTTCTGCTCTTTTTATTAATTCATTATTCTGCTCTTTTTCTTTTAAGCTCTGAGTTCGTTATGCTGTTATTTTTCCAGTTGCTGAGGGTGGGAGCTCAAGTCATTGGCTTGAGCCCAGGTTATTAGTCATCTAATAGCATGAGCATTTTGAGCTTTAATGCCCTGGGTGATTTCTCCAGTGTGGTTGGAGCACAGGCATTGAGTGATCTGAGTCCTTTAAAGTTGTTGAGATGTATTTTGGCCCAAAATATGATCTGTTTTGATAAATATTGTGTGTGAATTTGGGGGGGAAGTTCATACTGCTATTGCTGTAGTTAGTGTGAGATCAACTTGGAATGTTGTTCAGTCTTAAATATCTACAGTGATCTTCTGTCTACTTACCTGTTGATAGTTGAAAGACTACCATTATGAGTTTGTCTGTTTTTCCTTATATTCTGTTAGCTTTTGTTTTATGCATTTTGAAGCTTTGTTACTAAGTGCATAGAATGTTTTTAAGAAAGAGAGTACTATAGCTTGGTGATAAACCCTTGTTTCTCCAGCTCCATCTTGCAGCTCGGGAGACCACTGGCTGCGCTCTCTGGCCTCTGTTGTGTCTGGAGCGTCCCAGGCAGGCACTGGGCAGCGGCCGCCCTGACCTGCACGTCTGTTTGTCACTGTCTGAAGACTGTCGTTTCATGTATTGTTTTCTGCCCTTTTTGAGACCTGATGTATTTTTAATATCCTGTCATGTATGTTTCATTTATTTGCCCAGTTTTTTTGTTAACTCTGTTTTTGCCTGATAGGAAAGTTCTACTTAATAAATGTGGGGCGATGGCAGGGCTGTGGACTCAGTCTTGTGTGCTTTCCCGTGGCTTCCGCACCCCCTTCGCTGTCTAAAGCAGAATCATCAGAAGCCACGTGTGAGAACTGCGTAGTCCCCCTCTGCTCACGGAATGTAGTTGTGTAAGTTAGCCGAGGTGACGTCTCGTCAGTCTGTCCGGAGCCACAACGAAAGCGACAGGATGGGTCGGCGGTGGGCAGAGCAGAGCAGAGCTGGGAGCAGGGAGGTGAGTGGACATGGCACCGACATTCTTGCTTCGCAGGCTGTGCGTCGCCGCACTGTCAGTGAACAACTTCTGCGACAACCGGGAGGCCCTGTATGGCGTGTTTGATGGGGACCGCAACGTGGAGGTGCCCTACCTTCTCCAGTGCACCATGAGTGACATTTTGGCGGAGGAGGTACAGAAAACCAAAAATGAAGAGGAGTACATGGTCAACACGTTCATCGTCATGCAGAGGTGACCAAGCCCGCGTGCCCTTCAGCAACCGCTGCTTAGAAAACTGGGGTCCCGTCCTCCGGCGAGCTCGGGGACAGATCTGCTCCATCGCAGACATACGGGTGATCTGGCGCTCTTGGGAGGGCGGTCAGTGACAGGAGTTTGGATTCTCTTAAAACAGGGCCTCAGGAGCCTGCCCCGTTGCAGACCTTCACCAGGCAGCTGTCACCACTCTTCCCCGCCCCCAGGTCAGCCTCAGGTCTCTTTAGACCTGTTGTGTCAGGCTTCTCGGAAATGAGCAGTTTCCATTCAGTTTGTTCACGCTCTGAAACGTGATCACTGAGGTAGTGCAAACCTTTGTGAGCTTGAGTTGGTCAGTTTTAGGCCAGGCATTAAGTTCATTCTTTGTGCGTCATGTTTGCCCCCCTTTATTCAGTGTTCAAAGCAGTATTCCTCGCAAGTTTCAGTTCCACTCACACTGTGGGGTGCTGTTTGTGACCCCGAGTGCTGAATGTTGCCACACCCTGGTTGAGGGGTTGCTTGTTCCTCTGTCACTGTGATGGCTTTGCAGGGTGACCAGCTGCCACCTGGCACCGCGGGGCTGCATACCCTTGCTCACGGGGCCCAGATCTGAGATCACCAGCGCTGAAGGTCACGAGAGCAATGCCCAGCTCCTCTTTTGTTCTTTGATAATCTGCCAGGGGAGGAATCTTTGTAACATGGGCAGAACTTTCTGCCACGGAAGGCCGGTTCGGAGCCGCCTTTACTGTCAGTCTCCAGCATGAACAGTCCTTGAGTAGAGCCCACTGAGGCAGGTCCTGTGGGTCGGTGGCTGCCGGACGCACGTCTGTCCCTCAGTTTCTCTGTGGGCGGGAACCACTGGGTACCCACGACACTAGGGTACACAGCGAGCCCTTTACAGCCCCAGACATCGTTCTAACTCCCTCACGTGCCATCATTTACCCCTCAGATGAGTAAAGTTACTCTGCTTTTACGGGTGAGAAACTGAGGTACCGAGAGTGAAGCAAATCGCTCTTAAGAGCTGGCAGGTGGCGCAGCCAGCATTGGAGCTCGGGCAGTCCGACTCCAGAGAGTTCTAACGGGCATGTTTCGGTGGAAGGTGCCACTTTGCCCAGTTGTGAGCAGACCCCTCTCGGTCCTCTGAGAAGCCAGCGTGCCAGCTTCGCTGACTTCCACGCCGGTGGAGTTTCCTGGCACTGAGCAGGCCTGGCACGGGCGGGTGTGTTTATCTCTCTCCTCTTCTGACCCCAGGAAACTGGGAACAGCTGGGCAGAAGCTTGGCGGTGCTGCTGTCCTTTGTCACATCAAGCATGACCCTGTGGACCCCGGCGGGTCCTTCACCTTGACCTCTGCTAATGTGGGCAAGTGCCAGACGGTTCTCTGTCGGAACGGGAAGCCATTGCCGCTGTCCAGGTCGTATGTCATGAGCTGTGAGGAAGAGCTGAGGAGAATTAAACGGCACAAGGCCATCATCACTGAGGTGAGTGGCAGGCTTTTCCTCAGAGGGGGAGGCGGCCGGGAGCATGTCCCTCAGAGAGCGCCCTATGAGCTTGGTTTAAAATTAAATTTCCAAATCCACGGTGTCACAAAGCAAGTTCCTGTGTGAGGACATGATGCTGGAGGGAAGACTGAGCCACATGTCCATGGGCAAGCTGTATCGAGCTGTGCTGAGGGCTCCGGGTGTTTTCCATCGCGTCCTTGGTGCTGCCCGGCCCCGCTCTGTCGCCCGCGGCTATGACCTGAAACCCTTCTAACCCTCAGTTTCCACCTCTGTAAAGGGGGGACATTAGTGTGTCTCATGCAAGCGCCGGTGTAAATGTAAACGTTCTTCTGGTTCATCCCTTGAGTCCCCTTTGGGAGCAGTCAGTGGTGTTTAACCCAGGCCACAGGAGAAGCCATCAGCCTGCGTGTCATCCCACTAAAGGGAGCACCTGGAAGAGCCGCCTTTGTCCTCCTGCACCTGCCCTGCCCAGGATGCTGGCTCCCTGGACGGGCCGGGAGGCGGCGCAGCGCACCCCGGGCGCTCTGTTGATGTGTGTGAAACTCCCTCTCCAGGATGGCAAGGTGAATGGCGTGACGGAGTCCACCCGCATCCTGGGCTACACCTTCCTCCACCCCAGCGTGGTGCCTCGCCCCCACGTGCAGTCCGTGCCCCTGACGCCTCAGGACGAGTTCTTCATCCTGGGCAGCAAGGGCCTGTGGGACAGCCTGTCCGTGGAGGAGGCCGTGGGCGCGGTGCGGCACGTGCCCGACGCCCTGGCCGCGGCCAAGAAGCTGTGCACGCTGGCCCAGAGCTACGGCTGCCACGACAGCGTCAGCGCCGTGGTGGTGCAGCTCAGCGTCACCGAGGACAGCTTCTGCTGCTGCGAGCTGGGCGCGGGCGGGGCCGTGCCGCCGCCCAGCCCCGGCATCTTCCCGCCCACCGTCAGCATGGTGATCAAGGACCGGCCCTCCGACGGCCTGGGCGTGCCGTCCTCCAGCAGCGGCATGGCCTCGGAGATCAGCAGCGAGCTGTCCACTTCCGAGATGAGCAGCGAGGTGGGCTCCACGGCCTCCGACGAGCCGCCGTCGGGAGCCCTGAGCGAGAGCAGCCCCGCCTACCCCAGCGAGCCACGCTGCATGCTCCACCCGGTCTGCCTGTCCAGCGCCTTCCAGCGCCAGCTGTCCAGCGCCACTTTCTCCAGCGCCTTCTCCGACAACGGCCTTGACAGTGACGACGAAGAGCCCATCGAGGGCGTCTTCACCAATGGCAGCCGCGTGGAGGTGGAAGTTGACATCCACTGCAACCGGGCCAAGGAGAAGGACAAGGAGCAGCAGCGCGCGCTGCAGGTGCCGGCCGAGGCCAGCGACGAGGGCATTGTCATCAGCGCCAACGAGGAGGAGCCGGGCCTTCCCCGGAAGGTGGACTCGGCTGCCGTGGGGACCATGGGGCGCCGGAGAGCCAACGGCTCCGTGGCGCCCCAGGAGAGGAGCCACAACGTGATCGAGGTGGCCGCGGACGCGCCCCTGCGGAAGCCGGGGGGCTACTTTGCCGCCCCCGCGCAGCCGGACCCGGACGACCAGTTCATCATCCCCCCGGAGCTAGAGGAGGAGGTCAAGGAGCTCATGAAGCACCAGCAGCCGCCGCCCGCGCAGCCCGTCCCGGCGCCGCAGCGGCCGTGCCCCGCGGAGCCCCTGCCGGACTGCTGTGACACGCCACTCTGACCCCGCCTGAAATAAACTAACCCGTGCGGCTCCGCGCCCCCCGCGGCTTTTATCCAGCCCTGCGCCCCCTCCCCGCCGGTCTCGCAGCCTCTGTAGGTTCTTTCTTGGTTATTTTTAATAATCACCACTCTTCTAGTGATGCTTTTCCAATATGATTTAAATTTGTTAACTTCTTCCCCTAACATGTCAGATGTGTAAAAACAAAGAACAAAAGGGTTAATATATTACAGAGAAATAGTTAATGATAATGTAATATTTTTAAAATGGCTTTTTGTTGTTTGTTTGGAAGGCAAGGGCAGGCTGCCAGTGCTAAATGATTTAATAAGATTGTAATTCTGCATTTCTTTGTGGGTGGGGGGGGGTCTTTTTTTTTGTCTTGAAAATGATAGACATTTGTAGAATATGGAGACTAACTCCTAGGAGTTGCTTTACTCTGTCAGGTGACTTAAGTCACTGGGATTCACTAATTTTCTCTGAGAGAACAGTTGATTGAGAAATTTCTATTGTAAATAGCTGTGTTGCATAGTGATGCTTCACATGTTTTGTAGTTTGGGCACAGGGACACAGCCGAGATAACTGACTTCTCTTCCTTCTCCTCTGAGAAGCCCCCGCCCGCCACCTCTGACCTGCCGGTGGTCGTGAAGTGGTGAGGCCCGCAGTGGCCGGGGTCAGGCGCCACGGGGCCCTGCGCTGGGGCCTCTGACCTCCCTCCCGCCCTGCCTCCTGACTTCGGCAGACACTTTTTAATTGTGTCCCTTATGGCTGCCACAATCAGCATGACTGTGTAGAGTTCAGCTAGATCATTTGCAGACTGAGCGATATTAAAGCAGAATGCACAAATGAACATGTCAATTTTTGTTACAATAAATATAAAATTTACAAGTCGTGGGCTCACCTGCTTTTGCTTTACTCATATCCAGCTTGCATTTGAAATGAACAGTTGGAAAGTCGGGTTATTTCCAACTTGGATTTTTTTGTTTGGTTTAAGGGAAAAACTCCCAGCAGTTTAACCCGCCTGGAATAAGATAGTGAAATCATCATCTTCACGGCTAAGCACATGAAATGCTGACCTTGCAGGCTTGCTAGCTGTTCTGGCAGGTAAAGGTAAAGGGGGTGGAGAGAGGCCGCAGACAAGGAGGTTCCTGGAAAACGTCCACTCTTGAAAGTCACACTGTCTCCCAGTTCTCAAGGGCCCCTCAGACACCTGGACAGGTTACTAGGCCTTTTACCTGAACCGGGAAAATCAGGCCTTGGCACCTCCCCCACCGACAGAAAATGGCGGCCCTGGGGCTCCCGTAGGAAGTGGTCTCCCTGGCTGACCTGCCCTCCCACTCCCACGCACCCATGGCACCTGGTGAGGCCTGTGTGGGTCTTCACAGAGTCAGGTGGCCCGCTTCCCAGGTAGACACGTTTCTCCTTCAGCGCCGGCCCCACGGCAGACCAGACAGCGTTTCCTGCTTCTCCACACGTGGACTCGGGAAAGCTTCGACCCCTCTGCGCGGCCCTGGCCGTGGACTGGCCGGGCCTTGATACAATGGCCCTCCTTCCTTTGAGGGTCAGGCCGCTTGCACACTGCGCTCTTGGCAAACCACCGAGGCTGAGGAAGAAGACTGGGCTCACCTCAGCCGGGCAGGAGCCTCGTGACCGAGGGCCTGCACCGCCCAGGCCAGGAGGGCTCCTCTCAGACTCCAGCAGCGCCGTCGCAGGAAGGCCCCGTGTCCCCAATGGGCCGCGGCCACACAGGGAAGGCGCCAGCTCGCCCACCAGTGCGCAGTGACTGCAGGCCTGGCCCGTTCTCGAACTTCTCAGAGCCACACCACCGCGGGCGGCCGTGGGTGGGGTGGACTTGACACCCGCGTGGCTCCTTCTTCCACAGATGTCACTTCCAGAGGCTCTGCCTGCTGCCCCTGAGAGTGCGCACAGCCTATCGGCGCTGTGGGGATAAAGGACAGCACTGCTCCCAGGGAGCTTGGAGCAAAGGGAACTTGTGGAAGAAGAGTAACATGAATGCATGTCAAGTGGCCAGAGAAGGGGAGACAACGGAATAGGTTTCTGCTCTCGTCTAAGGGCCGCCCAGGTTATTCGGGAAGAGTTTCTTTTCCTCCCTCAAGGCAGCATCTAACAATCTGCGCAGGCCTGCTGCTGAGCCTGCAGAGGGCTCGCTACCCGCCGCCGGAGGACCCCTGAAACTGTGGGGGCTCCAGGGTGAATGAGAGAGAAGGACGTCCCCCCTGCCCTTCCCTCTGGGATGGGTCGGGGAGCAGGGAGTGCGGTGGGAGCAGAGGTGAGGGGCTCTGATGAGGACGCGGCCTTGTTAGGAGACTAGTGCTCCCGAGTCATACTCAGGACCTGGGATGTTTTTGGTGTGGGGTCAGCCTTAGGCTGCCACATGCGTGCCAACGGGACATGGGTTTTCAACAGGGCACCAGGGGAGGGCGGCCCGGGAAGAGCCAGACACCCTCCCTGGCCGCCTGGTTTCTCTGATTGCCTTTGTCGCAGCGCCACCTGCTGGTGCATGCAGACTTTGGGTGGACCCCGTGGGGCTCAACCCCTTCTTTCAACCTCCCCTCTTCTTCCAGAAGCAAGCTGGTTGTGTTCATTTCGTCCCTACAAGAGGATCCCAAGCCTCTTAAGCAGGCAGAGAAGCCACATTAAACCTGATATTATTGCAGCCGTGGAACATGGTTTTGTGAGGCGATACATTGGTGGTCACTGGGTCCCCTGAGGCCACTGCTTTTCCGTGGGACACGGACACGCAGAAAGTAAGAGATGCAGCCCGAATGATAGCATTGACCCGAGGAGAGGAAGTCAGTCTCCAACATCCACCCGGTCCCCCCACTCCCCGCTGTGAACAATAGCATACAAATCCATTCGCTGCTCTGGAGCTCAGACTGCGACCTTGGACGCTGCATCGCTGGCCCGCAGGGAAGAGGGACACTCATCAGAAGGCAGGTGAGCTCACCCCACCTCACGAGGCAGGGCGGGTTGTGATAGTCGCCCGCCCTCCCCGCTTCAATCCAAGCAGGTGATGATTTGAAAGAACCAGTAAAATCTGCATTTGTGCTGCCATTACGTAAATCATGCACACAGGGCGGCCCGAAAGAAAACAGTTGGGATACAGCAAAAGTCCTTTTTAGACAAGAAATATCTGTTGGAATTTTAAGAGGAGAGACATGCATTAATGGTAGGGAAAAAGTAGGCTTCTCTCATTGCTCGTTACTTCATTATTCTTTCAATTCTCCCAACACCATGTTGAGCAAATGAATGTAGGTAAACTTTATCTCACTGCTGTCATTCATCTGTCTTGCGCTCATTCCTACTGCCATGAATTTGAAAGAAAACTCTAAAGCCTTGGTGTTGTTTTTTAATGTCCCCCCATCCTGAAAATACCAAAACTGTGCCAACTTCAGACTGGAAAGCCCATTGTCCAGATGAGAAACTTAGAAACTGGGTCTTTTTGTTTTGTTTTTATATTTTATTAAGCAACAAAAAAATGGGGGGAGAAAGGGAGAAAAATGTAATTAAAGTAATAACAAACCTCCTCCTTCAGGTGATCCCACCCCTAACGCCCTTCCCCTCTGGCAGCCTCAACCTGGCTGGCAAAGCCCAAAGGTCTGTTTTAATCTCATCGGTTCACTTGCGTTGTTTCCCTGTGTTCCAAATAGGTGAAATAACCCATTATTTGTCTTTCTCTTCTGACTCACCTCACTCAGCAAAATGTCCTCAAGTTCCCTGCACGTTGTCACGAACGGCAAGATTTCATCCTGTCGTGGCTGACGAGCTTTCCATGGTGCGTAGAAGCCACATCTTCCTTACTGATGGGCACTTAGGCTGTTTCCATAGCTGCCTATTGCGAGCAGAGCTGTAATAAACAGGCATCACACGGCTCTGAGTTCACATTTTCATTTTCTTCTGATCTGTGGTTACTGGATTGCATGGCGGTTCTATATAGTTTTGAGAACTCTCCATACTGTTTTCTAAAATGGCTGCACCAAAGTATACTCACACCAACTGCAGTAGGGTTCCTTCTCTCTGCATCCTCTCCAGTTTCATATATATGCAAGTCTCATTGGTGTGAGGTGATATCTCATTGTGGTTTCGATTTTCATTTCTCTAATAATAAGTAATGGAGGACATTTTTATTGTTTTGATTTTTTTGTTTGTTTGTTTTATCTTTTAGAAATTTCTTTAACCATTCATCTTGGTTGTTCCCCACTGGCTCCAGGATGTGAATCCTGGTCCTTGGGATGTATGTGGACTGCACTCGGCCAGAGGTGGCAGACCAAACTGCTACTCTACCAGGACACATCTCTTCTGTTTCCTCTTTGCGTATCCTGTTATGGGGTGTCCATTGAGATCCTCTGCCCATTTTTCTATTGCGTGGTTTGGTTTTGTATGAGTCATAAAAGTTCTTTATATAGCTTGGATATCACACGCCCCCACCCCCGACGTCAGAAGTATGATGTGCAGATTATCTTCTCCCACTTCCCATTGCACATGGCATCTTTTCATTCTGTCGTAGTTTCTCTCACTGTGCAAAAGCTTTTTGTTTTGTATAATCCCATTTCTTTGTCTTTCATTTCTCTTACCTTAGGAGTTGAGTCCCCAAAGACAACTCATAAAGCGTATCATGAAGTATATGACCTGTTTCCCTCTCTACATTTTATTGTTTTCAGCATCCAGGTCTCTAACCCATTTGGAACATGCGTGGTGTTGGGAAGTGCTCCACCTTCTCATTTGTGGGTTTTTTTTTTGCATATGGTGTCCTGTTTTTTGAACACTGTTGAAAAGACTGTCCTTTCACCCTTGTATGCTCATGGCACCTTTGTCATAAAGTAGCTGGCCACATATGTGTGGGCTTATTTCAGGGTTATCAATTCTAGTCCATTGATCTGTGTATGTTTTTATTCCAGCATCATATTGCTTTAATAACTATCACTTGCTACTTTGAAGTTGGGGAGCCTAATGACTCATTTTTTCTGTTTTTCTATCTATGAGCAAAGAATATTTTTTCTGGTTTTGTGTGTGTGTGTGTCTACAACTTCTTTTGACAATGCCTTGTAATTTTCATTGTACAGATGTTTTGCCACCTTTGTTAAATTTATTCCTAAGTATTTGGTTCACTTTTATTTATCTTTAAAGGAAAGGTGTAGATGGAAATGAAGACAAGTGGAGACAGGCAGGCAGGGAGAGAGAGGAGGGAGGAGCACTATTTTATTTAGTTGTTCATCTTGGTTGTTCACTCAGCCCCAGTCTTGAACCCTGGTCCGTGGGATATGTGGCCTGTACTCTCTGCAGAGGCAGCTGACTAATCTGCTTCATCAGGGCACCCCAGTATTTGATTCCTTTCAAGTAATTTTAAGTGTGATTTTCTTAATTTTTCTTAAGTCATTCTTTGCATATAAAAACATGACAGAGTTTTGTAGGTTAACTTTGTAGCTACTTCATTCATTTACAGTGTCGTGTTTTTTTCTTGGAATCTTTTAAGTTTTCTTGGCATCTTATATTATCTGCAAAGAGGGATAGTTTCACTTCTTTTCCAAATGGAATTCCTTTTTTCCTTTTCCTGATGAGTAATTGAAAATAGGCACTAGCCCAGCACTGGGCGGTGAGAGGGGCAAGGTCTGCCCACCACACAGTCCTGGCTCAGCAGGTCCACAGGCTCACGTGACAGGTCATAGTGATTCTCTCGGGCCCTGGGCCCTGGACTGTACAACTGCACCAAGTCTTGAGGTCCGAAGCCTGCAGAGTTTTCCTCCCTTCTGGAAGACTCAGCCTCACATCTGACAGGAGGAGCCGAGTCCCCGAGTCCTGGGCTATGTGGTAAGCAGGAAACCTTGCTGCTCCCCTTGCTGAAGGTCAGCGCTGTCAACAGGTGCTGCTGTTACTGCATTTCCAGGTCACCAGTCCCTGCATCTGACTCCGCCTCCCAAGCAGAATGTTCTATCCTGTTCAAGGCCAAGGCGGAACCAGCAGGATACACCTGGAGAATTTTCTTCCATCTGCTTTTGACTAGAATGACTCCCATTGTCATTCCTCTTTCTAAAGACCTGGAGGGAGACCTGGCTTCTAACAGAAATTTCCAGCGCTCTCGCCATTACTGTTTTTAGGGGTTATCACAACAAATGCGTACTTTCCCTACCCACTAACCCTGTCTCCTGAAAGAAAGTTGAAATGGCAACTAAGATTGTGTTTCCAAATGGTGTGCCCCCAGACGATCCTGTTCCATGAGCTGGTGAACAGTGAACTTTCAAGGAAACTGCTGGGCACGAGCATGTCATCCACTAAGCCAGTGAGCTGCTTAATAGAAATTGCCCTGGAAGCCAGGGATACCTCCCATGCACCAATAAAATCTTTTGTTTTACAATTGCTAAAACTTTCTAAGACCTGCTGGAATATGCCTCTTCCTAGAGCATTGCGGTAGGCTCTAAGTAGCTCATTCATTGGATATGTCACAGCCCTGTCTCCGCCCGAAGCACAATGAGATTTTCTGGAATGGCTGTCTGCAATCCCAGGTACCCCTTTTAGGGTTTTGTATTTTAAGCAAAGGTGCAGGTAGGACTGAAGGTGGGCAAGCAGGGGGGAAGAGAGAGGAGGGAGAAGCACTGTATTTGTTAGATGCACATCTTTTTGCTCTCCCAGGCTCAGGACTTAAACCCGGATCCTTGGATGTATGTGGACTGCGCTCAGCTGGAGGCAGTTGACCAAACCACTACTCCACCAGGGCGCGCGCCAAGCATCTTTTTCCTAGAAACCACCTTAGGGTGGTGTTACAGCTCTCAGCATATACTTTGCATATAACACACATGTACGTATTTTTCTGAGTCCTCCTCCTTTCCAAATTTAAATGTCATATTTTTTGGATGACGCACCTCAGTTCGTGGAAAAAAAAAAAAAAAAAGCTCTCTGCCTCCCCCTCCCGGCGCCCCCAAGGTAGAGGCGCAGCCAGGGGCAGAGGGCAGGGGGTCGCCCGGGTCTGGCGGGGCTCCAGGTCCCCGCCCTTGGCTGCCCCGAAACCACTGACTGGTCTCGGAGCCCAGCGTGGACCCGAGCAGCCTCGGGCCTCCAGATGCTCCTCCCGAGACGGGCGGCTGGGTGGGCGCTGCTCCCTCCTGCGGGCCCTCCACGCGCCGCCCTCGGGCGCTGACGCCGGGAGCAGCCCTGGTCCCCGCAGCCGTCACTTCCGCGCCCCCTGAGCGAGCTCAGGTCTCTGCTGTTTAAATAGTGCAACGGACAGGCCAGGTCCCGGGTCCCCGCCTGCGGCCACCATCGGGACCACCCCTCTCAGGGTCCTCGTGGCAGGCCCCTCCCCGGTCACCCGACCTCGCCAGGCTCCCCGGTGGCCTTGGCCACAGCTGAGCACCTCGTTCTGGCCTGGCCTGGGAGCCGCTTCAGACGTTGCGTCTCACACATCTTCCAGAGTCTTCTGCGGCCTCCAGCACCTGCCTCCAGGGACTCCGGCCCCACCACCCAGTGGACCCCAAACCTGCACCCCAAGCCAGGCGCTGGGAACGAGCCCTCTGTCACCCAGCATGTCATTCCTACTGCCCACCCACCCTAGCCCACGGGCTGCCAGAAGCTCCTTTCTCCGTCGTTGTAGTGGACTCCAGCGGCCTCCCAGCCCGTCCTCGGTCACTCCTTTCCTCCAAACTTGCCCTCCTCCTGATGGCCCCAGGCCTCCCCCACAGGCTCCCCCCCACCCCCCCTGCAGCCACAGGTCCCAACACATTTCCCCCACAGTCCAATGACTTCTCCATACACTTTTCCCCGCCGCGATCCCAATGCAGAGCATTCCACTGGGTAGGTGATTTCTGGGTCTGGAACTGTTACTACTTGTTTGTTTATTAGCCTGCAAGCTTTAGCGATTTATTTCTCACAGCCCTGGAAGCGGAAAGGCCAAGATTGGCATGCCAGCTGGGTGGGCTCGAACCAGCCTCCTGGCCCAGAGCTGGCACCTCAGGTGTCCTCACCTGGTGGGAGGGGATAAAGAGTTCGGGGAGGAGGGGTCTCTTTAAATTCACTTTATTAAGGAACATTGCATCCAGCATTAGACAGGCGAAGGTGTTCATCACCCTACACCAGTCTGCATATCACACATTTATGTCCGCCACTCCCCAGTTCTTCCTGCACCAGGCACCTGCGTCCACCTGCCCGGTTTTTCAGGGTGTTTCCAGGCCAACCCAAACATAAACCACTAAATCCTACCAAACTGGAACATTCTGTTTTCAGACAGCGGGAGAAGTCTGTTCCAGGTAAAAATATAGAACAGAAAAGTTCTTCCCATTTTGACTCCTGAGTGACCTCCACCAGCAGCACCTCCCTGCCCTTTGAGGGTGCCCGCTCATCCAGCACGCCCCACATGGAGGTGGCAGGTCCCCACAGCATGTGCTGGTCCCAGTAGAGCTACTATAATGTGACAGCCACTGCGAGCCGCCTCCTCCTCCAGCAGGGGCCCACGTGGCCAGCCTTTTCTTTTCATGTGATTTTTAAATGGATTTTGTAATCTTCTTTAAATAATTACCGTGAGATCTCCCTTCTTGTCGGATTAAATGCACGACGCCATAGCTTTCTGCAGGTGCGGTCATCCTCGTCAGCCCTTAGGTTCTGTTTTGAGGCTTCTTAGTAGCCCTCTTCGGGAAAACGAGGGTTCCGTGCTCTCTGATCCCCCTGCTTCCTCCTCACCCCTCTACACCTGTCTTTTCCACCCCAGCTCCTGACAGCTTAAGCCACACTTGTTAGCTCACTAGTCAGTGTTGCTGCTGCTGTCATTATGTGAATATTATCTTACATTTCCTTTCTCGACCGCTCTTGTTTGCTGCGGGTTAACACTTGTCTTTTGTGCTTTCTCGCTTTTCTATGGAACTGCCATGCGCTCGTCCCAATCTGTGTGATTATAGACAAACACATTAGATAGCCTGTCAGAGCAGGTTTTTTCTTGCAGTTTCTGTTTCTGGAGCTCAGCTTTCACTTCGCTGGGAAACGACCTCCATACCTTCCTTAGAAAAGAGGCATAAGAAGCAAACCTTATGAGACCCTCCATATCCGAAAATACCATTTTCCCAGAACACTTAGGAGTTCTGTGTGCCTGACAGAGATTCTGGTTGAATCGCCTGCTTCGGAAAGTTCGCAGCCTTGCTGGGCTGTCTTCTAGCTTCTCTGTGCTGAGTCAGATGCCTCTGCTGCCATCACTGGGCTGGACATGGTCTTTTTGTCCTCTGTGGAATCTTCTAGGATCCTCTCTTTATCCCTTGATGGTATGGATTTGATGTGGTCTTTTTTTCATTCATTCTTCATGCACTAGGTACTTCTGGTCAGGAAATACATTCTTTCAGTCCCAGGAACTAACTTCCGTCCCCACCCCTCCCCTCCCCTCTCTATTCCTCTTCCCCTCCTTTGCCCTCCCCTGCCCCTCTTTTTTTTTTTTTGGAAAGAGGAGGAAGCAGCATTTTAATTTTATTTCCATTTTGTTGTTCACACTGGTTATTTTCCTTTGGATCTGGGACTCGGACCCAGGGGTATGTGGTCTGCATCCTTCAGAGGCAATTGACCTAACCACTGCTCCACCAGCTTGCACCTTAGGAATTTTCTTGAATCATTCATGGATAATATCTTCCTGTCTCATTTCTTTCTCCTTCTAGATCAGGAGTCAGCAGGCTAGGACCATATTCAGCCCACTGCTCCATTTTGTGCTGGGTTCCAATAAAGCCTTGTCATTTACATGCCCCCTGAGACTGCCTTATGCTGCCATGGCAGCTCTGAGTCCTTGAGACGGAGACACATGGCCCACGACACCCAAAACATTTACCATTCAGACACTTAGGGAAATGATTGCCGACCCCTGTTGGAGATTCTTCTAGTTGTGTTGGCCCACTGTGAATAATCTCAAGCTTTCTTATCTGTGTGCCCTTTTGTCTTTCTGAGAGAGAACCTCGCTTCGTCTCCCAAACCTTTTATTGAAAATTTCTTCCATGATCATATTTTAATTTCCATCTGCGTTTTTAATTGTCTGAATGTGTCTGTTTATATTGATATCCTCCTGTCTTGCTTCAAATGTCACAGGATTTTTTGTTTTCGCTGCTTGCATTGTCTCTGTGTCCTCTGAGTTACTGTGTTTTGGTCTCTGTCCTGTACTGGAGAGTTTCCTCAGATGCCGGATGCCCTCGGGCTCCGGGTTCAGATTAGAGCCCAGACCCTAGTTCAGTTTTGCGGCCTGATGGGGCTTGCCCACCTGGAGAGCCGTCCAGCAGGGGAGACTTCACCTGGCGAGGCCCTGGTCTTAGTGTCTGTGAATCTTTTTTTTTTTTCCTTGTCGTCTAGAGGAATCCCCTGATCACGTTCCTGGGGAGCTGGGTAAAGATGGGGTGTTTATTTTTGACTGCCCACCTACTTTTAGCCCTGAGGAGTAATCCTGTGAGCACCTTCTCTGTTCCAGCCCCTGAGGTTGGTGGCAGAGGCCAGAAGCCCTCCCTTAGGCAGAGATGACAATGGATAAACAAGATTTAAACGTTAATGCAATTCTCTCAGATGGAGAAAGAAGAGCTGAAGAAAATAGAGAAACAGGTCATGTGATAGAGACTATTGAACCTTGGACCTGACTGAACATGTAGACAAGTTCCGATCTGGAGGAAAAGGATTTCCAGCCCAGGAAATGGCAAGGACAAGACAGAGGGAGAGGCAAGCGCTGGGACACGGGCGGCACAATGGGATGAGGGATAAGGACATTAGTAGCATCCTCTTCCTTGCTCTGGGTTCTGACCTCATGGTGAAATGCGCAGGAGGAGCCATTAATTAAAGCTGGCGATGGAGAATGTGCTTTCTGCTATGAGCTAAGTGGGCTCGGGCACCCGCCAGGCACTGCTGGAGGAGGCAGACCTCCCGGCGCGCTGTTCTGAGAGCGCCCCCTGGTGGAGACGGCTGCAAACAGGGTCTCGGGAGAGGCGCGGGGCGGCCCGCGCATGCTCAGTGTGTCCGGCCAAGCCGGCGCCGGGGCTCAGCGGCTCCAGGGCCTCTAGGGGCCCGCGGACGCCCGCTGCGCCAGCCTCTGCGCCCTGCTCGGGGGCCCCTCCGCGACGCCTGTGCCCCACCGTCCGCTCCGGTGGACTGCAGGCACACGGGTGCCGCCGACCTGCCCTCCAGTGGTAATAAACGACACAGCCACCTGACCGACTTCAGGTGGAAACGCCCTCCGGGGCGTCCGCACGGTGGTGCCCGCGCGCAGGTTTGCGACCCCGCCGGGTGAGGAGCCGGCGTGGCCGGGACCCGGGCGGCCGTCCGCGCGCGCACAGCCCCAGCCCGTCGGCAGCGCGGGTGCAGCTGCCCGGTCTCCGCGCCCGCGCGGGGCTGATCGCGGCCCCGACGTGCAGCTTCCGCCGCAGCCGGGCGGGGGCGTCCGACGGGAGCCGCCTCCCCGCTCTGCGGCCCGCGGGCTCCTTTCCTTCCCGGCTCCTCCGGCCGGCGGGACCGCGGGGGCGAATCCCGTGGAGGTCGCCCAGGCAGAGCCTTGACCACAACCAGTTCTGAGTTTCCAAAGGCCTGACCCTCGATTGTTTTCCAAGGGAAGGTGCAGGCGCGAAGGGGAGCAGGCAGGCGGGCAAGAAGAGAGAGGAGGAAGCGCTTTATTTATTTAGTCGTTCACCCTGTTTGGTCCCCGCGCCCCGGGTCTTGAACTGGGCACCCCGGGATGTATGTCGACTGCACCGCAGTGGACAACGCACTAGGCCACCAGGGCGCCCCAAATTATGAATCTTCCTGGATTGATCGTGGTGCTTGTTTAATTCGGTGATTGACAGCCGCTGACCTTCTCTGAGGATGCAGACGCCTTTGCTGCTGGGGCTGCTGTTGGCACTGAGACACCTTGAGTTGCTACTCTGATCCCCTGCAAACTGGTGGCGACCCACTTTTTTCTAAGGTTTCACTACTTAATAAGTTCCCTGCAAAACGCCCTGTGACGTGAGCTACCCAGGCCCACACGGCCCCCCCACGCCCCCCCCACGCACCCCCACTCACGCACGCTCATGCTCGCGCACACACACGCATACACACCCCCACTCATGCACACACGCACCCCACACACACGCACCCCCACTCGCGCACGCTCATGCTCGCGTACACACACGCATACACACCCACACTCACGCACACACGCGCTCCCACTCACGCGCACACGCTAGGCCCCACCGTGTGCCCCAGGGTGTGAACGTGGTGAATTCCTTCGCTCTGGTCAGGCCCCTCGGGCTTTCTCCGATTGCTTATTGGGCCCAGTATGGTCGGGCCACATCCTTCGTGGTCAATGAATGCCAAGTAAATTATCCCCAAGCAAGGGGACACCGCGGTTTGGGTAATGAGTCGATTTGTGCTCCAGGAACTTCTGCCGTTGTCACCATGGTGTCCAGGTCCCTCTTTAATGTCGTTCTTCACCAGCCAAAGACGTAGGAACGTGCCCTGACAAGGGTTTCTCACAGGGTGACTCAGCAAGTGAAGTCCATGTGATGTGGCGGGATTGGATGGACCTGGAGAAGGTGCTGAGCGGCAGGCCTGCAGGGGGAGGGAGAAAGGGAGAGCAGGCCTGCAGGGGGAGGGAGGACGCTGTGGTCTCCCCAGGTGCGCTGTTCAGACACTGGCACACACCAGAGGAGACACTGGGTGTGGGAAGAAAATACCACATAAGAGCCTCCTTTTATGTCTGCTTGCATTTTGGAAGTTGTAGGAGTTCACATTCGGGTGTGCTCTGGTGGCTCAGGCGTTCAGCCCCTAAATGGGGCATAGTCCACATACAGCCCAAGGACCCAGGTTCAAGGCCAGAGCCCTGGGGATGGCGGGAACAGTTAAAAGGAAAATAAATAAAATGCTTCTTCCTCTTCTCCCTTCCTGCCTGCCTGCTGCCTGCCTGCCTTCATCCTGCCCGCCTTACTGTTAGAAAAAAAAAAAATTATACACTGCTCTAAATAAGTGTGTTTTCTCTTTTTAAAGGGAAGGCGCAGGCAGGGAATGAAGGTGAGTAGGCAGGCAGGCAGGCAGGCAGGAAGAGAGAGGAGGCAGAAGCACTTTCTTTTATTTCGTCGCTCATCTTGGTAGTTTCCCCTGACCTCAGAAGTGAAGCCGAGTCCTTGGGCTGGATGTGGACTGTGCTGGGCTGGAGGAGGTGGACCAAACTGCTGTTCCACCAGGGCATGCTGCCTTCTTTGAAAGGCTCCAGTTGCTCCAATTTTGATCAGTAGGAGCCCTTTCAAGTTTGACTCCTGTGGCCGGTTTTAAATTACTCCGCTGTTCTTTAATGCATATCCATCAGGTGTGTGCTGTTGAAACACTGCGTTGAAAAGCCTCCCAAAGCCTTTTTTTCCTGTGAGGGTCTGCCAGCTGTTTAATAGACATTAGGCTCATTATGCACTGCTGTTTCTGTGGGCCTCACCGTTCCATAATAGAAAGCTTAAAGCACAGGCCTTTCCACGTGTCTTCCTTGAGGGAGCAAGCCCACAGAAATGACACGTCCAGTGTGTAAGCCATATATGGAGGGATAGTCACCAACACTGTGCAGAGTGACTGGAGCCAGGTCAAAGGGGTGCCTGACAGCAATTAGTTGGTTGGACACTTACCTGGCCCCAAAGTTACCCAAAGTTAAAACAAGGGGCCACTGTAGAAATCTCCCTTACATCTTTTTTTTCTTTTTTTAAGGAAGGATACAGGAATAAAGGTGAGTAAGAAGGTAGGAAGAGAGAGGAAGAAGCATTTTATTTCATTTTTATTGAATGTTCACATTGGTTGCCCCGCCCTGAACCCAGGTAATGAACCTGGGTCCTTGGGATGCACATAGACAGCGCTCCTTCGGAGGAAGCGAACCAAACCACTACTCCACCAGGGCGCACCTCTGGTTCCCACCTTATTCCTTCACGGGTTCAACCCCTTCTCCTGGTTGGCAACTGGCATTTCATGTTCTTAATCCTTCCTTCCTTTCTTTGTGAAAGGATGCGCCCCAGGACAGTATACCGTAAATGCTCTTCTGCATCTCGATCTTTCTGTGGTCACCTAACGCTGTGTCTGGTGGGTGCTGTCTCCTTATCACTATTTGCAGATGCTCT
Organism: Solenodon paradoxus; assembly: GCA_004363575.1. Taxonomy (NCBI): domain Eukaryota; kingdom Metazoa; phylum Chordata; class Mammalia; order Eulipotyphla; family Solenodontidae; genus Solenodon; species Solenodon paradoxus. The sequence continues at coordinate 35,975 of RJWH01004753.1, read as the reverse complement.
TGGTGGCGTCTCCCTGTGGCGCACACAGCGAGTTTTGAAGGACGTGTACCTGGTTTTGTTCAGTTGAATAAAAAAGTGCCAAAAGATGCAGCAGAGAAGTCACAAAACAATGAAGAAGGTGAGCTAGTGAAGGAAATAAGACGAAGCTGCATGCACCATGCTGCATCGTCGCCAGCAGTGGATGGGCCCCCGGGCCTCCTCGCCAGCATTTGGTGCTCTTAGTGGTCTGGCCTTTGCTCATGATAATAGGCGTGTCAGCTCGTTGTTTGTTTGTTTTATCTTATTTTTTATTTAGTGGCTCCTCTTGGCTGCTTTACTCATTGCTTTACGTTGCGATGTCACCCAGTTAGGTATGGTGATGTGCCTCTTTTCATGTGTTTGCACGTCTGCATCTTCTTGCATGGTGTCTGTTCAGATCTCTTACCCACTTTTTTTTTTAATGAAATACATTGCATAATACATTGCATAACATTATATAGGTTTTAGATGTGTGTCTCCATAAGTGGATTTTAATTCAATATCTGCATATAATACAGTAAGTTCAACGCTAAGAGTTCAACTCTCTCCCTCATTTATCATGGAACCCTTTAGTTTTATTTGCCCACCCTCTCTCTCTCGCTCCCCCAGGTTGTTTCGTTTATGTTTTAATCGATGAGTCTGAAGCATGTTTGTGTATTTTGGATGCCAGTCCTGTATCAGAAAAATGTTCGCCCCCACCACCCAGTTTGTGACTTGTCTTCCCATTCTCGTGACTGTATTTTTTGCAGAGAAATTTTACATTCGGATGAAGTTTACATTATCAGTTTCTTTCTGTCATGGATCCTGCTTTTGGTATTGAATCTCAAAGTCATCACCGACATGTGTTGCAATATATCTAAGAAATGGGGAACCTATACATAGGAAATTATTTTAATGTGTAGAATAATTACTGCAATAAAAAAATAAATAGAAATAAACATGATCCAGTTAGCAAAAAAAAGGAAAGATGTTTTAAAAAACAATCATCGCCAACATCACCCAAAGTCATCGTGTTTTTTTTCCTGTGCTAGCTTAGAGAAGTTTTATAGATTTGTCTTTTACATTTAGGTCTTTGATCCATTTTGATTACATTTTGTGGAAGGTGGAAGGTGAAAGATTTCTAGCTGCCTCCTGCTCTTTGTGTTATGTCTAATTAGTCTGTCACTACTTGTTGAAAGGACTGTTTGTTCTCCACTGAATTGCTTTTGCTCCTTTGTCAAAGATGAGTTGACTGTTTGGGTCTATTTCTAGGCTCTCTATTGGGTTTCATGTATCTACTTGTCTGTTCCTTCACCAAAACCATATTGACGGTGTATTTATACGTCCTGAAGCCAGGTGTTGTCAGTTCTCTGGTTTTGTTCTTCGGTATTTCTGGGGTATTCTGGGATTTTTGCAGGATATTCTTGTGGCACTTTGGTAGTTTTCCTCTTCTAGGTGTTGTTTATATTTCGTCAAACTGATTTCTACGTATTTCATTATTTTCTCTACGTGATAGTGTAGATAGTGTTGTGTTTTCAATTATTTATTTTATTTACTTTTATGCTGCCGGCCCCAGGGTGTGAACCTGGGTTTGTATTTCACACAGTCTGCACCTCAGCTGCCTGAGCCAAAGGGGTGCGCCAGTGTCTTGTTTTTAATTTCAAAATTTTTAAACATTCATTTTATTTAATTTAGTTGTTCATCCTGGTTGTTCCCCCCGGCCCTGGGTCTTGAATCTGGATCCTTGGGATGTGCATGGACTTCACTCATGCGAAGATGACGAACCTAACCACCACTCCACCAGGGCACACCTAGTTTTAGTCTTAGATGAAGTATATTTTTCAAATCTTTTGTCCATTTTCCTGTTGGGATGGCCTCTGCTAATTGATTTCCAGAACTTGTTCTATATTCTGGAGATGCAGTCTTTGCTGAATCTGTGTATTACATAGATCTCTCAATCGAAGGCTTCCCTTTCCTCCTCCTTAATGTTATCATTTCTGAACAAACGTTCTTTATTTCAATTAAATATAATTTACCCATCTCTTTGAGTCAGTGCATTTTAGGATTCTCCTATGTTTTCTTCTAGGAGATAGAGATTTGCAGTCCGTCTGGAGCTGATCGCGATGTGTGGTGTAAGTCAGGTGTCAGGGCTCATTCCCCACGTGGCTCTCTGCAGCACAAACACTGTTACAAAGACGGGTCCTTCCTGGTGCCGCGCCGTCACCGCTGCCATCAACCAGGTGACCATATGTGTATCAATCAGTGGCCAGACTTTCTGTGACGTTCCACCTGTCTGTCTGTCTGTTCTTATGCTGATCGCTGACAATGTAGCTTTATAGTAAAGTCTTTAAATACACACACACATGCGCGCGCGCGCACACACACACACATACATATATAACATAAAAGGTTACCTTTTAAGCCATGTTTAAGTGTATAAAACTGTGGCATCAAGTACATTCAAGCTGGTAAACATCACCACTGTCCATCTCCAGAAATTTTTTAATTAAATTTTAAAAAATTATGGTAAACACACATTAGTCCCCGGAAACTTCTGTCTGTATGAATGTGACGATTCTGGGGACTTCGTGTGAGTGGAATCATGCAGCTTTCGTCCTCTTGAGTCTGGCTTATTTCACTCAGCCTCCTGGCTTGAAGGCTCGCCCAGGTTGTAGCCTGTCAGAACTTCCTTCCTTTTTAACGTGGGATCACAGTCTATGTGTATTTCGACCACATTTAGTGTCTCCATTTACCCCTTGACTGGCTGTGTTCCGTCGGCCTTTGGGCTGCAGTGAGCAGCTGCTCTGAGCCCCAGCAGACGCCTGTCGGCTCGGATCGCTCTCAGGTCGGTCCGGTTGACTCACAGAGGCGGAATCCATCAGCGCGTTACCTGTTTTTGTAGAGCAAGCATATCTGCTCATGTCTTTACCTTTGTTCTTTCTCTTAAAGAATTTTTGGCTGTTTTCAATCTTTTCTTTCCCAATGAATTTTTAGTCAATTTGCCAGTTAAAAAAATTCTGACGTTTTGATCGGGATTAGCTGAAATCCACAAACCAGTTTTGAGTGATTGACATTTTTAAATCATGGGATTTCCTTTCTGTGAACTTTGCGTAACCTTGTCCATCCTTAGATCCCCTTTAATGAATTTCAATGATGTTTCTAGTTTTCACTGTAGGGGTCTTGAACATCCATTGTTAGATTTATTTCCAGGCACTTGAAGTTTTCTTGAGGCAGTTGTGAAAGTGTCTTAAACGCCTGCATGTTCTAGTTATGCCTGCTGGTGCAGAGAGGGCCAGCTGCTTTTGCACATTTGGAATCCAGCAACCTAGTTAATAAGACAGGTGTTGTGCCTGGTCGTCTAGGGCAGAAACTCAGATCTCGCAATGAGGACAGTCCTTTCAAATTCATCTAAATCAGTCTTCATTTTTCAGATGCAGGCACATGTGTGTAAGAGTCTGTGTGAGTGAGATTTGAGTGTGTGTGAGGTGTGAGTATGAGTGAATGAGGTGTGTGTGAATGAGTGAGATGTATGTGAGGTGTGTGAAGTGTGTGTAAGTGAGATGTGTGAGTGTGTGTGAGTGAGGTGTGAGTATGAGTGCATGAGTTGTGTGTGAATGAGTGAGATGTGTGAGATATGTGAAGTGTGTGTAAGTGAGATGTGTAAGTGTGAGTGAAGCGTGAGTATGAGTGAATGAGGTGTGTGTGAATGAGTATGATGTGTATGAGTGAGATGTGTGTGCGTGATGCATGTGAGGTGTGTGATGTGTGTGAGTGAAATGTGTGTGCATGATGTGTGTGAAGTGTGTGTGAGTGAGGTGTGAGTATGAGTGAATGAGGTATGTGTGAGTGAGGTGTGTGTGAGCGAGATGTGTGCGAGTGAGGTGTGTGTGTGTGAGCTACATGTTTTCAGAAGCACGTACTCTGTCCTCTCATCTCATATGCTGGTCTTCGCCTCCTTCAGCAGTCGTGTGTCCTGCATGCGTGTGTTCTGGTGGTCCCACCCTCTCCCATCCCGTCAGGTTGCTGGGCTGCCTCATAAGCACCTGGTGTCTGTGGGTCTTGCCTGTCAGGTCATTGCAGCTCCCTCAGTGACAGGAATCTCGCGGTGGACCTCAGTGATCAACCCATCGGGGGCCCTTTATGCCCTCAGGTTTCATCCCAGTACGGAGAAGCGATGCCCTGATCCACCAGTCGGCTCCTCTTGATCTCTCGGGGTCCGGGTGACTCTGAACTGTTTTTATGCAGAACATGCAGGAGAACAAAACTCTGTCACCCCTAAAATATGGCTTTGGTAAAAAATATTGTTTCCCAGAAGGGGCTAGGGGACACATGGGTGTGGGAGAGAGGAACTAATGGCCATCAAAGTTGGGTCTCCTGTGAACCTGGCAGCATGGAGATTGTGAGGGGTCGAATTGTGTCCCCTCAGAAATATATGGTGATGTCCCAACCTCGAGCACCTCAGGGGGCCTCAGTTAGCAGCGGTGTCTTTACAAAAGGGCTGAAGGAAAAAGAGGTCACTCGAATAGGCTCTAATCCACTGAAACCGGTGTCTCCCTTAGGGACCTGCAGACACAGACGCGCACACTCAGAGAAAACCGTGCGTTTCTATTTTAAGCAGCCCAGTGTGTGGTGCTCTGTTCTGGCAGCCCCAGCACCTGACGCAGAGATTTAGGACTGGATTTCAGGAAAGCAAAAGCACAGTCCTTAAGCCCTGCAGAGCCGCTAGCCATTGACAGGAGAGGCTGTTTCCTGACAGTCGATGCGGTTTTCTGGAAGAAATTTCTAAAACTGTATCCCATCCTTCAGTGTCAAGGCTGTATTTCCCCTCAGGAAAGCCCTTTCCCCGCTCCACTCCCCACAAGAGTGTGGGGAGGTCAGTATGCGGGCACCCATGAGGCACCCACGAGGACACGACTGCTGATTCTCGGCTTCAGGGTGTCGCCTCTCTGCTGTCAGGACATTCTCTCCTCGGTGGCCAAAACCCCTCAGGCTGGAATTTCTCTTTCTGGTCAGATTATGATCCACCAACAACAGGATGGACATAAAGTTCCGCAGCCGCTGAAAAAGGGAAAGAACGTTGTTTGGACAGAATGAGAGCGGATGTGGAGACGATGGGGAGGGGTCTGGGGCAGCAAACGCACTGGGCCACCGTCTCTGTTCCCTAAGGGGACCAGTGCTGGTGGCGGGATGGACAGACATGACTGGCAAGGTCTGTCCTTCACCAGGAATGACCGTGGTTGGTGCTGGTCGGGCCACCTGTGGCCCCGGGTTCAATCCCGCCTGTCAGTCTTCGTCCTCTGGTGTCAGGTGGGCGGGCATGTGAGGGAAGTGGCCGTCGGGGTCTGGAGTAGACGGGGTGGGACCCAGGGCGGCCTCTCTGCTGCGCAGCAGCTTAGATTCCAGGAGGAAGAATGGGGATGGGAAGGATCTACCGAACAAGGGGCCGCAGAGAGCCGAGCAGCTGGCCTGGAAGTTTCTGTGCCCCGTGTAGAGACTGAGAAGTTGCAGCAAGTTAAAGAAGCTTTTTTCCTCCTTTTTTTTTTCTGAGCAAGAATAAAAGCAGCAAGAATAGAAGCGACCAGGAAACCTATGGGAGAGGCACGATGGTCTTACACTTTGTCATGAGGCCACTAGAGGGCAGGGGACGCTAGCCCTTTGCACCTCTCACATCCAGTGCCACCCCAGTCCCTTTTCAGCGCCATGGACCGACCGCCTGGGTCACAAAGAGAAAGGAGAGCGTAAACCCCAAGGGCTTTATTATCACTAAGACGTTCTAGTATTCTGAGGTGGATTACAGTTGAGACTGTGTGAGGACAGAATGCAAGTCTGCCTTTAACTGCAGTTCATCGAGTGAAAACTCCGTCACCCTTGCTCTTCAGCACAGGGCTCCGGCTTGGCTGTGGGGATTTGCAGACACGTTTGTGTGGTGATCACTGATCCCCAAGTCAGTTCAGTTGAGCTGGGAAAACCCAGAACTGAGGGCATTTAGAGTTCACACCCCTGCTTGCCGTTTGGTCTTTAAAAACTCTTTATTTTGTGCTACATGGCCAGGACATTGAATTTGTGCCTTAATCTGCCATATCACACCCATCACCAGAGTTCCAGTGGCCAGCGCGCCTCTCTGTTTTCTCCTTCGCTCCTGTTTCCCTCCCTGACCCCACCCCCTGCTAACCCCACTCTTCCCATTTGGTTTTGAAGGATCCCAAGTCCAAGGTATATACCCAAAGGAATCATCCATAGGTACAGCCTTATTCTGGTCACAGAAAAGTACGAAGCCGTCACTGCAGGGTGGGTTCCATTCCTAGCTCAGAGCACAGAGAGAAAATTGTGGATGGTGAGCCGGTTGCCAGACACCATGAAAAAGCACAATGATGTACCTCTGTGGGTGCCTCCTAGCTTGTGAAGGTCTTTTTGTTCATTGTCTTTTTCAAGGAATTAAGCAGTTGGTGCTCAGGGGTTGAATGAAAGCACCTTTTGACTGGAGGGTCTGTGACATCTCAGATATCCTCTGAGGGAAAGATGAAAGTACATCACATTCAAAAAAACAGATTCTGAGGACGTATTTCCCCAATTTCTTTCGTTCAACAAACGAGTCCTGTGCAGATTTAGAGACTGTCAAGGGATTCATAGATTAATTGAGGAAACGGACACATTGCTCAAAGCATAATAGACTCTGAGGTGCAGAGAGGTGTGTGAGGGAGCTGTGTGAGCGGAGAGCTTCTGGGACTTGGCAAAAGGAAGGGGACTCCAGGAGGCTGTTTAGCGGGGGAGATTCTTTTCCAGTTACCTTGACTGTCCCCCAGGCATCTGGCAGCAGCAAAGACAAATCCACTATGGAGGGAGACTTTCGTGTCCCTAATTATGTGGGATTCCCACAGAAAACAAAAGAGAACAAACTAAGATCATCCTGCGGAAGACAAGTGTGCAATGTAAACAAAGTATAAAATGTAACCAAGGACGAACATCACCCACAGCAAACACTGTAGCTTTGAGATAATAGACTGTGCAGATAGAGACAATAAAGCAATATATTTAAAATAAAGCCCACAGAATATAAACGAGTGAAGGTAGAAATGATCAGATGCTTTGATCTGATAAATTTGATAACTAGATCTTCTAGAAATTAAAAATAGGAACCTGTAAATGAAACATTTAATGGATGGGGTCGAGCAGCGCTTTAGACGCAGATGAAGAAAGAGTTTGTAAATTGGAAGGTAGAGCTGGGGGAGATAGAGGATGTGGAGGAGAAAGTAACAGGAGTGTCATACGCTTAATAAGAATCTCAGGTGAGAACAGAAAGGATAAAGGAGTGGCAGTCCTCAAAGGGAGAATGACTAGTATTTGTTTTTTAGAATTAATAGAGAACATGATTTTCAGATTCAAGTGGTAAGACATCGTAAGCTGCATAAATAAAAATAAAGACAAACTTAGACACAGAGAAGTGAAACTACAGACACTATAGAACACAGGAACAGCAGTTAAGTCTCCCTGGTTAAGAACCTAGGTATTAAAAAAGATGAGCATGTTTACATGAAAGCGGTGACAGTCTAATTGTTAACAGCTTGCTGAGCAGCAACAAGAAAAATTCAGGCGACTGCTCATGCTGATGGGATCACCGCCACCTAGCGTCACTGCCGTGTGAGCGTGGGGGCAAAGTAAAGACATCTGGAGAATACAAATGGAAATTTTACCTGTAAAAGACCCTCCTGGACAGAAACACTAAAAATATACTTCAGAGGAAAAAAATAAATAAGTTGATTCCAAAAAGAATGAGTAAGAAGCAGGAAGACCCCCTGCTTTTCCTGTCGTTTTTCTGCCTCCACTCAAGCTCCTACCCCACAGTTAGGAGGGACGGGTGTGGAGGGACCCAGGATGGGGACGGCAGGAGAACTTGATGGGTCCTCTTACATCACAGTCCCCACGCTGCACTAATCTCCATCCTCCTTCACGTGTGTGCCGAATACCTCTCTGGGACTCCTCTCAGGCCACAGTCCTGAGACAGGAAATGGCACCCAAGGGACCCCAAAGTACATTGGAAAGCCCCCAAACTGAATACATAACTCAGGACACAGAAGAGGCCACACTCACTGATTTTTGTGAAGGAATCTTCCAGACGCCCAGGCGTCCGGCGACAGCATCGCATGGGTGGAGGCGGGCGTCTGTCTTTGTTTCGTTCTCTGAATCCCACCCCGATACGAGGATTCTAGACGGAGCTGTATGTTGGGGAGGTAACCCCAGGAGATGCTGACTGGGCATGAGGAAACGAGGTGGGGAAGGCGGACGGCCGAAGAAGCAGGTGCGGTCGGACCAGCTCCCTCGCTGGTGACTGAAGATGAGTTCCACTCAGAAAACACTGGAGGCCAGTGGAGAGCAGACTTCAGAGCTGTCCTGCGTGAGGGACAGGGAGTGGGGGCATTTATACACCGATACCTGTCCACCGCGGTAGAGAGGCTGCTCCCAGGGACATCCATTCCTGGCGACCTTGACGGCCGTGCCGGTGGCCAGCACAGGGTCTCCAGGTCATGAAACGAGGGGCTAGAGTTGGACTCGGAGCCCGTCAGACGGCAGGAGAAAGAAAGGGCTGTGAATGGGGCTCTGGCAGCTCCTGCTCTCACCATACAGCACTATCTCTAGGAGAAGGAACTCTTTACAGGTGAAACTAAAGAGAGAACTCCAGGCCTGGACTCACTGACTTTCTCAGATAAAAGTTACTTGAGAACGTCCCGTTGCTTAGACGACACACCTCCTAAACAGTGGCCTGTGTCCAGCTCCCAGTTCTCCTGCAGGCGCGCCTGCCCGGTGCCTGCACTCTCACCTGCCGGGTGCCTGCACTCACCGGTGACTGGTGAAAGCACCCTCGCTGCGCTCTGCGCTCTGCTCTGCTAGCAGCCTGGCGGGGTGGGCAGGTGGACTGATCGGGAGAGCCGCTCAGGTGCTGCTGGGGCTGCAAAAGCAGGGACGCGTCCACGGGACAAGGAATTCAGGACACCTGGAAAAAAAAAAAAAAAAAAAAAAGATGCACTTTTATGTGACTTCTTTCCCCAGGTTTCAGTACTATAAAAAGAATTAGAAAGGAATAAAATTAGAAAGGCATCTTTTGGCACTCCTAAAATAAATAGGAATAAAAAGCTGTCAGGAGTGACAGGAGGAACACTGGGGCAGACGGCATCACACACTACAATTTAGCCTTGGCAGTGGCCACAGGTGGTGACCTGTCCTGTCCCCTTGCACGACCCTTCTCTTGCTCTTCTTTGTTCATTTCTCTGGTTTGGAATTTTATTTTAAATGACTGGTGTTTTATAAATTCCTTAATAGCTTGGGAATCCATTATTTTGTAGGGGGTCCTGTTAGTTATCTCCTTTGTAAAATTAAGATGCTGACTCTTTTTTTTAAAGGAAGAGAGGGAGGGGAGGAAGAAGTATTTTCAGTTGGTTGTTTATTTTGGTCCCTGAAACCCAGGTCCTTGGGCTTTACATGGCCCACACCCAGCATTTCAACTGTGGGAGCCACAAAGGCATGAACTCTTGCATCTCCTTGCTGCAGCCTCTTCTCACTCTTTCTGCTGTTCTGTCAGCATGTAGTGGTCCCTGCAACTTGGCAGCCATTAATAAGACAGTATAAAAAGCTGTGCCATCCTTCCTAGAAGAGAAGAGAAATATATCAGTAACTTCTCTGTCCCCGAGCTGAAACAGGCCACATTTCTTGAATGAGTCCTGTTTTACTTAAGTATCAACTTCGTCTTTATTCATTGATTCCATCTATCAATCCAGCCGTTCATCTACTCATCCATTCCAGTATTTCATTACATCCAGTCAACCGTTGCACCCTTTCTTCCATCTTAACCATCGTTCTTCCATTCACCCAGCCAACCAACCCAAATGCCTTGCCTTTCCTTCCTCCCTCCCTCTCTCCCTCCCTTCCTTCCTTCCTTCCTTCCCTTCTTCCTTCCCACCTTTCCTTTTTCCTTCCCACCTTCCTTTCTTCCTTCTCACCTTCCCTTCTTCCTGCCTTCCTTCTTCCATTTATGCATCTCAAACCATCCATCCATCCATCTATTTATCAGGTCATCCAAGATTTACTGAGTGCCAGCTAAACATTGAAATATAGAGGTAAAAATAGTTTTTATCCTCAACAAGTTTATCTTTGAATATGTTTTTAAAAATCTATCAATAGGCCAAATGCATTTTTCTCGTAACTGTAGTGGAAGTAATTTTCTCTAGACATATTTGTGAATTGTGCCAGTCAGTGGTAAGCATATTTAGAGAAAACTGAAAAACTCTGGGAAACTTCATGGCAATTCAATATAGGGCCCTCAAGCAAGTGTCTTCCAGCAGATGCTTTCTCTTGTCTGTTAGCCTCTCCTGTGGGGGTATTTATTGTGCATTGAGGGTGACCTTGTTCACTTTTCTCGAGGAGACCAGGCTTCCAGACATCCCGGAGGATTCTAGGAATGTGCCCAGCCGGCCAGGTGAACATGGGCCACAGGTTAGAATGTGGTCACGATGCAGCCTGGCTTCCTTGGCTCCAAGCAAACCCCCTGACCTCCCAAATCTTAATTTCTCCACTGAGTTATTGTGGGCCCCCTGCCTTTGTATCAGCAGTGGGCAGTAGTGTGAACAGGGCTTTGGAAACCACCCACTAGTCAACAAATACATTACTTTACAGTTTACAAAATTGTTGTTTCTTAACGACATACATAATGATGACAAAAGGAAAATCAGAATGAGAGTGAGAAAAAAAAGTCAAAAAAGCCTTTCAGTCCCACTGCTAAGAGTTTCCTGGAAAAGTGTTTATTGACAGGGAAGGACACTGATGAGAAGGGTTCACAATGAAAAACCAGGTACCATAACAGGCTAATGGTTCCATCATTAAAAAGCTACATATTTATATTTGTAAATATATCTGGAAGGTTGTTTTGAATTATCTTTAATTATAACATTAATGCATGATATCAGAAAAGTCAGATTATAAAAGACAAAAAAATTCAAGTAGCTAATGATGGCTATCAGGTGCAACCATTGATGACATTTTGTATCTTTTCCTTACTGAGTTTGTTTGTATCTGTATCAATATTTTTAAAAAATATTGTACTAGGCCATACATACAAATCTCCAACCTGCTTTTTCCACTCGATGAGACAATACAGCCAGCTTTCCATCTGTAGATTTTATATTTTAATTAACTTTCAAAAACTGGGAACTTTCCCCTTTCAACAGCAGGGAGTAAGGATTCTTGCAATGAAATCTTTGTGCACATGTATGTTGCTGAATGACATTTTTGAATGTGGCTACCTATCTCCCGTTGCAGCATCTGAGAGCCCTCCCACCCCCAGAACAAGAATGCATTTAAGGCTGAATTGGTCCTGCCATCTTCATGTCCAGCCCCAGAGAACAGGAAGAGGAGCGTGGAGTCTGCCCCAGCCTTCTTCCCTGCCAGGTGCCCCACAGGAAACCTCTTGGAAAGCAGCTCTTCTTAAAATTTTTCTATAGCTATTCATCTTTGCTTTGCAAAACTAATAAAATGTAGATGTAAGTGCTTATCTTCTATCCCTCTTAATACAAAAGGCAGCAAATTCTATTCACCATCCTGAGCCATGCTTCCTTTCCTTTATTTTTTGTTTTGAGGTTTTTTTGTTTTGTTTTGTTTTGTTTTTAAAGGAAAGGTACAGGCAGGATTGAAGGTGAACAGGCAGGCAGGGAAGAACAGAGAGGAGGAATAATTTTTATTTCATTGTTCTTGGTTGTTCCTCCCAGTCGCAGGTCTGGAACCCAGGTCCCTGGCATGTCTGCGTGCTGCTCTCTGCCAGAGGTGGGAGACTCAACCACTACTCCCCCAGGGCCTGCTGTTTTGTTGTTGTTGTTGTTTTTTAATAAGACCCCATTGGACTCTTTCCACGTCAACACTTTTTGAGTCCAAACCCCTCTTTTTGGTGACGGTGTTCCATCCCATGGAGGTGTTAAAACTTGGTGAGAGCCACCTGTTGTTTTCATCGCTTTCCACCCCGCACAATGCTGCGATGGATACTCCCATACATATGCCCTCTTCATGCCTGCAGCTACGGCACACACTCTCAGAAGCGAATTCACAGCCCTCCCCCGCATGTGTGGGGGCTTGCTTCCAGGACCCCTAAATCCTTTTATACTCAAGTGCCTTCGATGAAATGGCGTAGTGTGTGTACGCACCTCCACATAACCTCCTGTGCCTTGAAATCGTCTGTGGATGCTGATGACACCTAATGAGAATAAAGTCATTGATGCTGCACCACATTGTTAGGAAGCAGTGACAATCGTCGCCCTGCCCGCATAGTTGGTGTTTTCAATCCAAGATGGGCTGACTCAGGAATGACAAATGCTTGGACATGGGGGGCCGACTGTTAGACTCATAACTTTTCATCGCTTGGTGGCATTTCCCTCTGTGAAGACGTGCCAGCTGGTGGCCCCACAGTGTTCCACTGTGCCTGCCTTTCCACAGACTGGCCAAGTGAACATTAGAATATTGCCAACTCAGTGGGTGGAAAGGGTCTTTCAGTGCAGCTTTTCCTGAGCATGGCCCACATTTTCTGGGGGCTCTCTCCCCCCTCCCCCATCCTCCTCCTTCCCTACCTGCCCTCTTTCCTTCCCTTTCTTTTTTTCTTAGAGCTCTTTATAATTAGGATGATTAGTTCATTTACAATCAAAGTGCAAAAGTATTTGAAATGTTAATATTATGTTAAATTTTGTTACAATATTTAAATATTTTAAAATGTAGCATATAGTGGTTAGTTTTTAATGGAAGAGAATGTATTAGCCTCCGCTTTTAAGCTGCTGGGTTTGCACTGGCAGCTTGTGAACGGGGAGCTGGAGATGTGCTCGGCGCGCTGGAGACTTCAAGCGGCAGCGGCCAGCGGGAGGCCTGCCCGGCCCGCTGCCCCCGGGTCCACAGGTGCCCGCGGCAGCTTGGGTTAAGGGAGGGGGGCCGCCTCTCTGCTTTCTGTTCAGCCTCATTTCGTGGGCACAGGAGCACTCAGTGTCTCACAAATGCACTCGGAGCAGGGAATGGAACGGGAGCCGGCAAGTGAGGCAAACAGCGCCCGGCCTCCGCGGGCCCCTTCTCCCCAGCGGCGCGCCCCTGGATTCGGGCTGAGGGCGCCCACCGTCCAGAGGCGGCAGCACCCCGTGGTAGGGGACGGAATGACTTGTGTGTCTGCACTTCGAGCACTCTTGATCACCGCCAGTCCTTTCTTTCTTTCTTAATTAATTTTAAGGAAAGGTACAAACGGGAAGAAGCATTTTATTTATTGATCTTGGCGGTTGTCCCTGGTCCTGGTCTTGAACCTGGGACCATGGGATGTTTGTGGACTCTGTTGGGTGTCCTGAAGCGCTGCGACGGTACCTGGTCAACCAGCACTGCTAAGTAGAACCGTGCAAGGGCCACATGCCAGGATGGTCTCCTTCTAGAAGGGTCCAGAGACTTTAAGGATCACGCAAAAGGATTCTAGGAGTTGACACATCTGAATAACAGCCCTCAAACCCTCCTGAGGCTGAAGAACGCCCACAGAGCTCGTGGGGCGCCAGGCCCGTGGCAGCCTGGTGCGCGGTGACTGGCCTTTACCTCCCCCGGCGCCCCACCGCGAGGCGCTGCTGTCGCTCTTCTGGGGGCGGAATCCATCCAGGGGTGGCAGGCTGGGCACTTGACCCCAGGCGGCGCGCTCCTGGGCGTTTGCTTCCAGCTGTACCATGGCCTCAGGCCGTTACTGTCTGAACCTAAGAGGGAAAATAGATTTAAAGGAGGATGGGAACAGTTGGAAAAAAAAAATAGAGCTGGAAGAAACCTGAATTAGCAATGGAGATTGAGCTGAAGGAGCCAAAGCAGGTTACTGTACTCACCCTGATACTGTAACGACCTGCAGCTGTTAGGGTGATTGAGAGCGAGAGAGAGGAGGGGGGAGGGGGTCGCTCAGGAAGGGAACCCCAAGGCTGCAGACTCAGCATTCAACTCCTCTAACTCTATGAACTAGCAAAGCATTTTATTTTTTCTTTGCTGTTGTACTGGTGGTGACAGAATTGACCTTTTCACCCTATTTGTGAGTGTACAATTTAGTGGCATTAAGTACATTCATGACATAGTGCCGCCATCGCCATTGTCCATTTCCAAACTTCGTGGTCCCAAACAGACACTCGTACCCACGGATGACTCACTCGTCCTCCTCCCCAGAGGTGGAGACCACTGTCCTCTTGTCCCCATGAACCTGCCCACACAGCCTGCCTCGTGCTGGTGGGACCACACACGACGTGCCCCTTGTGTCTAGTTTATCTCATTTAGCAGAATGTTTTAGGGCTCACCCATGTTTAACATGTATCTAGGAGGGCCGTATTTCCTCGAGACAAAAACAGGACATGGGGATGACAAAAATGGGACGAGGTTATGTGCTGGTGACTAAGGAGTGGGGAGGAGGCGGACAAATTCAAGCAGAAGCACAGCAGCCAGGCCAGCAGCAAGTGAGTTCTATGTGATGTCCATCAGTGATGACATAGTAACAACATGTGGTCCTGAGACTTCACACAAATGGCTAGGGCTGGTGCAAGGAATTTTGGCATTTTAGGTAAAAAACAGATTTGGCACCCCTATAAGCCCCGCTCTAAATGCCCTGCCTAAAGCACGCACTGCCTTAACCATCCCAGTGCCAGAATGCCCAGTAGTCCCCACGGTGCCAGAGATAGCCCCACGGTGCCAGAGATAGCCCCACGGTGCCAGAGATAACCCCACGGTGCCAGAGATAACCTCACAGTACCTATCTGTGGCTTAACCACACTGCAGTATTCTGCTCCCTTAGAAGAAACTGGCCCAAGAGGTTGGAGAGGATCCTCATCCCCTGCAGCTCCTGTTTCTTCACAGTGGGAGGGAGCTGGCACGGGCTGTCTTTAATGCCAGGCAAAAGGGGCAGTTGCTTTGGGGGCTCCTCAATAGACTGGGCCCTGGGCAACTGAACTGCCCCTTTTGCCCGGTGTTAAAGATGGCCCTGGTTTATGAAAAATGGGACAAAATTGACATTTATATTAAAATGACTGACAGTCAGAAAATATGGTACGGTCTCATTTAAAACAGTCCATATGATCAGCCTACATATATCAGAATTCCATTTCTTTTTAAGGTTCAGTACCGGTTCCCTGTACACAAGCTCACATTCTGTTTACCCCTCGTCTGGTGACCCACATTTGGGTTGTTTCCACCTTCGGTCTGTTATGAATAGTCTGCTTTGAAGGTCGGTGGACACGGGTTGGTTGAGACGCAGCTTTCAGTTTTCTGGCATCTCTCCCCAGCTTGGGATCGCCTGTTATTGGCAGAAGGGTCCCACATTGTGAAGAGCCGCTGAACGCATTTTATTTTCAAATGCGTTGTTTTTTTTTCTCACTTAGAGTCCTGTGTATAAGTACTTGTCTAAACATTTCTCTGGGCCAACCAGCAGGATTGTTCCAGTACCTTCTCCCTGAAGCAGCAGCCTTTCTAGGGCCTAGTTGTACAAAGGCTCAGCTCTCACCTCCCTCACATGCTGAAAGCCACAGGCCCTGGAGGAAATGTGCCCGGGGTCCTTCCCACCACTTAGCAAAGGTCTTTGACCCGTGGGCCCTCTTCCTTCTAGACTCACTTTCCACAAGTTTCCTTCATAGTTTCTCCTTTTCTGTGAGATACCTTCTGCGGGGACAGGCTTTTTTATTATTATTATTATTATATCTTCAAAGCATACAATGGTAGCTGGCACCTGGCAGGTATTCAAGAAATATTTGGTGAAGAAGAAAAAGTGCCAAACCTTTCTATACATCATGTAATTTAATCTGTATGGCAAATCTATGGAGGACACATCCCTACTTCACAGCCAAAAATCAGGACCAGAAAGATTAAAGAACTTCCTTCAGGTAACGTGGCTGGTAACACTTACATCCCTTGTGTAATACAAATGATAGTGGAACTAGCAGGCACTGGGGTCACTGAAGGAAACTGGCTGTCCTTGAACTGCCCGCAGCCATCCCCGGGGCTCCAGGGATGCTGGGCCTGCCCTGGTGCTCCTACCGGTCCCGTGTCTGGACTGGAGACCTCCACCCTGAGGCGCCCACTCCTCCACCCTCCATCCTCAGCGAGGGGGCCCATGGAGCACAGGCCAGGCAGGGACAGTTCTAAAACTCACCGAGAGTGCGAGGCGGATGGAAGCACAAACCAGAAGATGAATTGCAAACCCCGAGGCTCAGACCCACAACGGGGCCCTGCTTATGCCTGTCAGCCTCCCTGCCAGCCTGGCCCCCCACCCCACTGAGCCACGTAGCTCAGCCCCACCAGCCGCTCCGGGCACACACCCTGTACTCGGCCACAAAGCAAAGTACCACAGACAGTGCGACTCAAAACTTTATTATCTCACTTTCTTGGAGGCTGGATGTCAAATCCAGGTGCCGGCCAAGCTGTTTCTTCTGAGGCCTCGTCCTGGCTCTTCTCCCTGTGTCCTCAGTGGTCTTCCCTCTGTGTGTCTGTCCTCATCTCTTCTTGGGAGAAGATTGATCATATTTGACCAGAGCCCATGTTAACAGAATCGCCTTTTTAAAGGCCCACCCTCCCAGTGCCATCACATTCTGATACTGGGTTTAGGACTTCAGCATAGGAATGGGGTGGGGATAACATTCTGTTCAGCATAACTCAGTCAGAGGAGCACACCTGTCCTCCTCCCTGGAGTGTCTGAATCTGTTCTAAGAGGCAGCGATCTCACTGACATCTTCAAAGGCAGCTGCTCACCCTCTATTCATTTCTGGTCTCCTTACCAAGAAGGCAGGGTCCCAAGTCACAGGGCTGTTCATAAAATGAAGGGTGCGCCTGATGAGGACAATGGGCTAAAAGGGTTCTCCAAGCGCTCGAGTCGTAAAAGGCCTGTATTTCCACACTTTTCCGAGAATACCAGTGATGAGAGGAGGTGGAGGCGGGGTGGGCGGGAGGTCGGGAGATGAGATGCCCAGAACAGAAACAGGTCTCTGTCCCGAGGTCCAAGCCTCTAAGGTGGTGAACTCTGCTGGCCTGTCCCATGAGCACGAGGTCCCATGGGCACCTCGTCCACATACCCACATGGGACCACGGGGCAGGGTTTCTTTGCCTCCTGGAAGCACAGATGAAGGTCTGTATTTCGCTCATCTGCTCGCCAGGTCTTGGCAGCCTTCTCTGGACCGTCTTTGTTCAAATAAGCAGCTTCCCCGCGGCTGTAAGGCCCACATCTGGAAACCATCCTGGTCTTGGCCCGGGGCTGGGGCTGCGAAGACATGTGTCAGGTAGGACCGCACCCCTGCTGATCCGCCCCGGAGGCGGGCCTGGCTGGGGCTGGGGCTGGGTTCAGGGACGGCCTGCTGGGTGGAGTCCCAACGCGCAGTCCTCGGGAGAGAGCCGGAGCTCCTGTCAACCGCAGGGCACCCGTGTCCGCCTGCCCCAGCACCCACATGGGACCTCCAGCCTCACCGCGTCTCCCCGAAATCTGCCCTCTGGCCCGCGGAGGGGAGGTACTTGTTTGGACCTGGGACCCCAGTTTGGGGGTTTCTGCCTGAGATGTGCGGTGCTCAGTTCAGGGTGCTCCTTTCCTTAAAGAAAACACTGCTGGGCAGGGAGCACACGGTGTGACCCACTTCGGACGAGGGCCTCGGCCGGAGGAGTGGGACCATCTGTTCAAGGGACGCAGCACGACACGCGCTCCTGCGCAGGAAGGCGGGTGTCTGGGAGCCCCGGTTTGTCTGAGCGAATGCTCAGCCAGCCCTGCCAGGGTCTGCTGTCCGCCGGAGCCTGAGCTGAGAGGACCCGCGGCCTGTCTGACCTGACCCTTAGGCTTCTGGGTTTTTCCCCTTGAATGCATATTAGATTTTCTCAAGTAGGATTTTTTTTAAAAATACAGAAGACACAAGCAAACAAAATTCTTCTATTCTTCTAATCCCAGCAGAAGGGAAAACCACTGTTCACATTTGATTTATGTATTCTAGCCTTTTCTCACACTCACACATACATACATACTTATATCTCTCTGTATATATAGTATGAATGTACACCTTTCTCAAATGTACGTATTTTAAAATAGTGAAAGGAAATCATTCCATTGCCTGCTCTTCATTGAATATCTTCTAGTATTTCCATGTCAAAACTAGACGGTTACCTTCCTGGTCTTAACTGGGGCAGCCGTGCCACTGAGGGGACTGAACATCGGGAGGCATTTTCTATTTTCACAGTCACGGGGTGGGCCCCTGGCAGTCATAAGGAGGGGGCCAAGAATAAAGTGTTCTGCAATCTGAGTCCAGCTCAAATTTTGAGTGTCCATGGAGATTCACGATGACGGTAAAATAAAAACCTGTTTATATTGATTTTGGTCCCAGACACAACTCCTCTCTACATATAAACTCAAAGCTATTTGGCATGGCTTTTGAATACACTGCATTTTATAGCAATGCACATGTTTTGCTGTCTTTACTCTTTTTACTGTGAGTTGTCAGCTCAACCATGTGGAAAGTGTCATCAGCAATGGCCGAGCTGCTCCATGTTATGTCACCGTCCCCGCCACCTGGATCCATCCGTCTGCTTGGCAGTGGTTGCCTTCAGAGGGACCATCCATGCTCAGGGTGCACATATTTAGCCTTCCATTTCCAGATCAGATACAGAAAGTGTCTGTGTCCCATTCGATCCCAGCTTATTTATTTTAAGGAAAGGTGCAGGCAGGAATGAAGGCAGGTGGTAGACAGGCAGGAAGAGACGGGAGGTGGAAGCGTTTCGTTTATTTCATTTAGTTGTTCCTCTTAGTTGTTCCCTCGCACCCCGGGTCTTGAGACAGGGACCTCAGGCTGTCTGGACTGAGCCTGGTGAAGTAAACGGCTGGGCCGCCAGGCTGTACCACTCCCCGCTTATTGAACAAGCAGGTACAGGCACCGGCTTCTTTGTCGTCTCTTCAAATGCAGTTTTAACGAAAACTCGACCAGATGAAGCCGTTATCAAGCAGCCCCTCGGAGCCTTGCTCTCCGCCTCTGCGTCCAGGAGTCTCCATGTTGCAGCCCCCCCATAGTTTCCCCTGGAAGTCTGCCTGTGGGGTCACGGGCAGTCGTGCGTGGCGTGCGGCGTGCCCGGGGCCAGGTGGAGTCACCTGGCTGACAAAGACCTGCTCTCCAGTCCCAAAGTGGGCGCTCCCTTTTGTTCCTCATCCTCGACCAGGTTGACCTTCCCGGAGACGCTCTTCCAGGCCTCCCCACTCTCTAACCCATCCCCTGGATCAGCCTCCTGTGTCTGCAGTAGCTAGTGGCCTCTTTTCCTGACTGCAAATGCATGCATCGAAAGTGCTTAGGATTTTGTTCTCTCTGACTTGCTGATGTTGAGAGAGGCCGCTGTATCATTGTAAAAGATGACACACGGGTAGAGAGACCATCTGTGAACTGGATCCCCGGATAGCAAAGGGGGAGTAACCCAAATATTCATTGCTGTGAAGAAGGGGGTCGAGTCTGAGAGCAGAAAACCTCCCATCGATGGCACGTTAGTAACTAGTAACGACCTCCTTTTTCTTGTTCCGCATCTGCTGTTGTTTGGCGCTCAGACTCATTTCAGACTTTTCGTGACGGCAGCGTTGCTTCAGTAAGTGTCCTGGGAGATTGTCCAGTGTCTTTCCAGTCTCCAAGGGCTGCTGTCTCTAACAACTCAGTTCTTCTTTTTCCCCTCGTTAGTACCTTTACCTTTTACTTAACACAGAATAAGACCTTCAGTGCTTAACTGTACCTAGAGAGAGGAACGGATTATCCCCATTTCTTTAGATAAAAAGTGTCAAAATGCTTGACTTGAGTAAAGTAATAAGGAAACAAATACATTTCTTTCTTTTCTTACTTTCCCCCCTCCATCCTTCCTTTATTTTCCTTTCTGTGTGTGTGAGTAGGAGAGTGTGTTGAAAGAAGAGATAAGGGAGGCAAGAAAAATAGAGATTTAAGTCCTTTTGAAAATGGTAGGCAGTTATTCTTCAATGTTTTTCTTAGATCCACAAAATGAAACTATATCCCTCCTTTTTCAGGAAAAAAAATCATTAAGACGAACGTTTTAAAGACTAATTCATGGGAATTTGACACTGGTGGTCACCCTCTGGTTTTAGTCCAGGCTAGTCCCCCAGTGACCTGAATAATCCCAGGTGGCCCTGTCATCTCCCCAAACCCCAAGTTCCTCGCTTGTAAAGCCAAGAGCTTCAATTCTACAATATCAGAGGCCCCTACTGATTTTGAAATCCTTTGACTGCAAACAGTCACCTGACTGGCTGCTCAGCAGCTGCCGATGGAGAAAGCCCAGGACTTTGGGTGCCAGACCTATAGGCTTGGAATTTTACCTGCTGGGGGTGGGGCAGGGTCGGAAAGAGGTCTGTGTGTCACCAGGCAAAGCAGTAAAGATGGCAGCACTTACTTGTTGAAGAAAAAGGAGAGCAATATATCACGTGAGAAGAAGGGCTTGCATTTTATCAAGATCCTTTAAATTTTATCTGATGTTTGCAACACATCCTTCAGAGAAAAGGCCCAGGTATGAACTTTTCAAGAGCACATTTTGAAACTCTTTGACCATAATACGGCGTCCATGAAGTGTGCCTCGTTTCTGGAAAAATGATCTGAGGACCGTGTCAGTGTGTGTTTTCCATTGGAAGCTGACTTATAGTCCCTTTGTTTTTTTATCCTAAATTTCAAGCCTCTCTCTCCCTACCTGAGTTTCTTCACCCCTTTCTCTTTCCTCATGTGAAGACACATAAACCCCAGAAGCATTTTTGGAGGAACTGACTGAAGATTCGACCTCGTGCAGATAAACGTCAGAAAGCTGGATGTGAGTGGAATCTAAATGGAAGGACAACCCAGGTTGACTTATTTAAACCAGGAGGGATGGTGGAGGGAGTGGAATTTCTCTTCTTTCCTTCCCAGCCACGTGGGAGGTGTGACATGGGCTCAGTCTCTGCGTGGCAGACCGTCACATGGGAAAGGGGTGAGGGCCGCTGTCCCCTGCACTGTTCTCTGTGTCACTGTCATTCTCTGTGTCTTCACCAGCCCTTCACTGGCCCTTGATTTAAATTCCTGTTAAAGTCCCTTGTGAACCTCCAGTACAAAAGAGCTATCGGGGACACTCAGACTTGGGGACGTTGAATTGGGACCCCAGAAATAAATGGTTGAGACGGTTGCTCCGTGGAGGGAGACATCACAGAGTATTGTCACCCTGCTTCCGTGCACACCCCAAGGCTCCCCGGGAGATGTGGACTTTCCCATCGATCCCTCTTCATTTAAAAGTATTATGGCAGGTGTGGCGGAGAGGACACTTCATTTCACAGACAATGGAGACAAAGCTTAGTCATGTTTTCTTTCTTTTTAATCATCTCGCTTCATTAGTTTACAACACGGCATTTGAGGAGAAGAGCGTCACACCTCGGCCACCAAGTGTCTCACCACGTCCCCGTGGGCTTGGTGCATTGGGAGGTGCCATCGAGCGTCACCGAGGCACAGGCGAAGCCAGTCTGGAATGCGGGTGTCTTACTTACACCCCCCCTGATGCGTCCATGTTTGCAGGCTGCTGCTCGAAATCATAAATTTAAAAAAACAAACAAAGCTTGAATCATTCTTGTTCTCATTTATGCTAGATCATTTCTCCTCCGCTTTCAGGATAGGGTGCTGGTCTGAAAATAAGTCACACTTTTGGATTTAGAATGATTAGATAGACATTCTTTAAAAATGTTTTAAATTTTTGATAAATAATATTTTTTATTTCTTGTTTATAAAGCCATACTCATTTGAAGATATTGGACTCACTTCTCAGTGTGTGGCTGCCACACACCTCACCCGCCACCAGAGTTCCAGTGTCCTCCGCCACTTCCACGTCCCCTCTTTCCTTCCCTCCCCCGGCAGCCACCTTCTTGTGAGTTTTGCTGGGATTTATCTGTTTATCTGTTTCATTTCATGATATTCCACGAGTGGAGCCATCCTGTATTTCTCTTTACTTTCTGACTTATTTCACCTAACGCGGTCCCCTCCAGTTCCATACAGATTGTTGCATCTTTTTCCAGTCATCTGTTCATGGGCATTTAGGTTGTTTCCATGCCCTGGCTGCTGTGAGTTTATGGGCATATTTTTAATTCCCAGTGACTAGCCGTCGTTTGATTAGATGCCAGAGGGAGCTACTTCCTGGAAGAGGGGGCAGTCTATTCTTTAATGATCTGACATTGTCAAAGTCTTAAGACTTTCAGGAAAAGGAGAGCAAAAATTCAGACATGTTCTATTAAAGCCGCTGTTACAATGTATGGGGTCCTGAAAGCAGCTCTTCAGTGAAGTAGAAAATACACAGTCAACAGGGCCAACAAAGCCCAAAGTGGGTTTTTTGGTTTTTTTTAGGGAGTGACGGGGAGGGAATCTGGCAATATTAGCGAAGAAAGCAGACATGAATAAATAGTAAAAGAAATTTCAAAGAAGGTTATAACCGAGGTGGCATGTGAGGATCTTGAAAGCAAGTGAGTAGCTGTATTGCCAGTGAGTGACCTTGGGTAAGTTCATGGATTCTGTTACAAGATGTTTAACTCTCAAATATTGCGAGCAACCGCACTTCTCACACATTACTGGAGATTCATGAAAATGCGGAGTAGAGTCTGACTTAATAGGTTGGGGTGGGACCCGGGAATCTGCAATTCCTCCCCCGCCCCACCCTGCCCCTTTTCAGGAATGAAGGCAGGCGGGAAGAGAGAGGAGGAAGAAACATTCTTGTTTACTTGTTCTTGGTTGTTCCCCCATCGCGTGTCCCTGGGATGTGTGTGGGCTGCGCTCATTGGAAGACAGTGAACTCAACCACTACGCCACCAGACTCTGCATTCCTAATAAGGCCCTCGACGTGCTGTTGAGGTGCTACTCAGAAGTGACTGACGAGACCTTAGACCTTGTTTCCCCGTGTGCTGGTATGACTGTCATTTCAGGCAGAATCTGTCCTGATTGTGTGCTGCCTTTTCTCCACGCTCACTCCCAGACTCCCAAATTCCTTCCACGCTCCCAGATGGAGTAAAGCTAAGACTCATCAGAGTCTAAACCTTAAATAACCTCTAAAGAGGCAGGGAAAATAAAACATAAAACAAACCCAGAACCCTTTAATTTTGCTACAAGCTGCAATTAAAAAGACACCATTCCTAGAACAGGACACCTGCAATTCAATTCCTTTTTTTCTTACTTTTGTTTTTTGTTTTGTTCTATTTCAATGATTTACTCTCTATTATGGGAAAGAGATGAGCTGAAAAGTGCTCATGGAGACACAATGCCAATAATTTATTTATAGTGATGTACAATTGTTTAATGCATTCGGTGACAATAAACACTGTGAAAACCTCTTAATTTTAATTGTACATGTGGAATTTCTGTTTGTCTTCCTACGGTGTTTCAGAGACTTATCGTAATTATCCCATATCATTTGCAGTTATTCAAAGACAGTTTTATGTGCATTGTGGGAGGAAAACCGTCTCCTACATAATGCCTTTTAAAGCATGAACTCTGACATCAAATTTTCTTTGTGGAAGTCAAGGAGAAATGGATTAAGTCATTTTGCTTGAGCACACAAAATTTGCTTTTGCTTACGGTTTCTAACAATAATAAGAGATGTCGTCTTTAATATTCAAGCTCAAGGCTGGAGGGGAAAAGTATTTGTACCTATACATGTATAACCTGGCAAACCTCAGTCATCTGTTCCCAGGTACTAGAAACAAGCAGACCGATATAACAGGTCTCTCTGTCACAGACAGTGTGCAAGCTTTGACATCGTTACGCTGTGGCTGTCATCCTGGGTATCTCTGTTGCTATGGGCTATCTCCACAGGGTCCTCCTTGCAGCCTTGGGCCAGGACTGAACAGGTGTGTGGGGGGCGTCCTTACCTGGGGTCAGGGCTGCCATCAGAATGTTACAAGCATCAGGCCTGCAGGTGTCCATTGAGCCATTGCCGCCTTCAGCACAGTTCTAAGGAGCTCAGCACAAAATCTGAAATAGAGCCAAGTATGTATTTGCAATCCAGAACTTAAGCATCTAAGGAAAACAAGTTATGCTTGATTCTAATACCCTGAGCACTAGATAATTTGAGTGAAAAAACCAGGGCCTAGACCGCAAGCCACCGAGAGCAGAGTTTTCTGAACAAGGGTTCAGCCCGGGAGGTCAGCTCTGAGAACATCCGAAGGCTTTGGGGTTGACAGAAGCCTGTCCTCAAACAGCCCATTCTAAAAAGAAGGAGCGGTCCAGTCAATATGGCGTAATCAGGTGAGAACTTGTTCGCTAAGGTAGTAAATTAGAAAGCAAATCATGAAAACATGTACTGAGCCATTCATTCAGTATTTTCTTACGTCTTTCGAGACGCCTTCCCTGAATAACCATGCATCACATGGATCAGTCTTCATCTTCGCGGTTTATTCTTTATTCACAAAAATTTATTGAGAATTTTCTAGTTACAAAGGGCAATTAAACAAGACCCCTGGGCTCAAATGTTGCATGATCAGTGCGTGGACAGGTAAGCCTAGTAATTTGTCTAGTGACTCTGCTCAAGGTGGTAAAATGAATTTATGTGAACCTTTCCCCTTCTGATGCTAAAATATATATTTTGCTCTAATACAGACATGATAGAATATATATTTACATATATTACATATTATATATATATATATATGTGTGTGTGTGTGTGTGTGTGTGTGTGTATACATCATCCTTGGGGTAATAAGTAGGCTTTGCCACTTACTTCTAGTACGATGGGAGCGCAGGACCTTGGAGCTCATGAACTGATCTTCTTATTTCATAGGAAAGTTTCAGGAGGGGCGGTGGGCTACCCCAGGTTGCACAGCCGGGCTGTGCAGCGTCAAGGCTGCCACCTGTGTCACCTGAGTACACTGTGCCTTCCTGAACAACAGCCAAACCCAGTGTCCCCTATGGGGCCAGAGATTTCAATATATTGGAAGCTGTTTAACTTGAAATTGAAATTCTGTCATTTAAAAGAAAAAACAGGTGCTAATCAAGCATGGAAGAACTCAGAATGCTCCACTGAGAAAGTCCTGCGGTCCAGACAAGCAGGTGTCACCCATGAATCCAACACAATCTCCTGTTGTGTGTTAAGTAATGTGTCATAGCTTGTTATTTTTCTTTTTAGAAGGAAAGGCGCAGGCAGGAATGAAGGTGAGAAGGCAGGCAGGCAGGCAGGGAGAGAGAGGAGAGGGAAACATTTTATTTTCATTTAGTTGTTCACACTAGCTGTTTCCTCCTAGACCTGGGACTCTAACCCAGGGGGGTATGGCCTGCGCTCCTTCAGAGGCATTTGACCTAACCACTCCTCCACCAGGGGGCGCCATCATCCCTTATTTCTCAAGAGCTGCGATGTGCTATAAATTAAGAGAGTTTGGTGAAACTGCAGCTTGGTTCCAGGAAGCACTGAGCGGATGTCTGCAGGTAACACTACCTTGCGTTCTGGAAGGACTCAAGAAGGAAATAGGTTACAGAAAAGGGATTGCATCTATTAAAATTCTCATGTAAAGACTTATGCCCAGAACTATGACTGAATGTGTATTTTGGAAGGTAATGATAGAAAAACAGCTATTATTTCCTGAGTCCTTCTGTGCCACGCATTGTACTAAAAATCAAACAATTAGCTCAATCCCTCCACAGCCATTTTTTAAAAAGGAAAACGCTAAGGGTCAGGAAGGTTAAATGAGTTCCTCGAGTCAGAGAGCTAGTAAGTTCGAGGGTGCGATGTAAATCAGGGTAATGGACGGCCTGCATCATTCCACAGGACCTCACTCCCCCGTCTTGGAGATACAATGCCTTCTACAAATGGAAGGTCTGAAGTAACCAGGCGTCCAGCCAACCTGCCCCATTTCCAAGAGCTCTGGTGGTGCTTAGTAGTTTTTAGCCATAAAGCAATCTGAAGGAAACCATGTGCATTGTGTTTCTAGACCCTAATGCTGCAGTGGTGTGTGGACATAATTTTATATGTCCTGGGAAACTAAAAAAAGTCACCTGAGTCACTTAGTACAACATTCGCTCCACTGAAGTGGTCTGGATTGGGACCCACAGTATCTCCAGCACTTGTCCGTAGTTCTAACACCAGCGTGTTTAGTCTGGGAACTCGTGACAAAGAAGAAAGCTTGTTGCGGAGGCACATGACTTCGACTTTGATAGTGTAGCTGGGCGGGAAAGAAGGGTGTTGGGATCTTGATATATACTAAGTGCTGAAAATCATAGGGCAGGCATGACTACTTAAACAGGTGCTGGTGATACTTGGCCTCTGTTGGAATTAGATGGCGTCATACATTACTAGAGAAAACCCTCTGTTAACAAGGAAAAAACACTTAGCGTAGTAGATACAGATGATTAACAATGATGCACACCTTAAACATATATAACGTTGTAATGCGATGGAAATTCAATGACATTTTAGGCATATTATAAAATATTTTATATGAAAAACTACCTATAAAAAGTAAAGGCAAGGAGATCCACTTCCAGATGGTGACTCGATAGGATGCACTTTTGGGTCACCACTGACACCAGGAAAAAAACAAAAAAATTACCTATTTTCCTGAAACAAACACCAAGAAACGACTGGCACTTCAGCTGAAGACAGATCAGCTGAAGACTAACGGTGGGTGAGGGCACCTGGAGCAGTTCTCAGCTAAGCCGCAGCTTTGGATTTGGGATGGAGCTCGGGGTCTCCGGATGCGTGGTGGACCGAGGCAGGGAGAGGCGGGCCCAGTGGGGCTGAGACACAGAGCCAGGCAGGACCGACTGGGGAGGGGTTGAAAGGAGAGCCAGCACACCGGGTGCTGAGCGGGAGCCCATGCGGTGAAATTGCTTTGGGCACAGTCATAAGCGAAAATCAGTCAAATCAAACCCCTCCCACCAGAGCCTGGGGTCTACTGAGCAGAAATCCCGCCCACTGCACATCCGCCCACCGGAAACCCTGCCCATTGGATGCCCCACCCCCTGGACTGCAGTGAGAAGGCTACCCGCTAGCGCCGCCTTGTGGGTAGTGTCAAAACTGCAGCCTTATTGCCAATCCTGGGCAAGTCAAACCTACGCACCGCCAGGGAAACCAAACCGTCAGAAATATAAACGGAATGCCAAATAGAGCAAAAGCACAGAGAAATATACGTGAAATGACGGAGCCAATCAAAATCCAGGGGAAAATTTGAATACAACAAACTATGTAAATTACCTGAAGAGGAATTTAGGGTAACAGTTATTAACATACTCATGGGAATCCAGAAGTCAGTAGAGGCTGTAAACGAGAATGTCAGGAAGCAAAGAGAATTAAAACAAGACATCAAACAGGTAAGAGACACGATGGCTGAGTTAAAGAACTCAATAGGCAGGTTCAACAATAGGATGGATGAAGCCTCCAATAGAATCAGTGATCTGGAAGATAGGACAGAGGAACTCAATCAAGCAAACCAGCAAAGATAAAAATATTCAAAGAATCGAAGACAGCATTCAAGACCTCTGGGATAACATCAAAAGGAGCAATATTCACATCATAGGGGTCCCAGAGGAAGAGAGAGAAAAGGGGACAGAAGCCATATTTGAAGAAATAATAAATGAGAACTTCCCCAATTTGAAGAATGAAGCAAGACTCCAGATCCAGGAAGCTCAAAGAGTTCCTAATAAAAGAAACCTAAACAGAAATACACACAGACATATCATCATAAATATGTCAAAAATACAAGATAAAGAAAGATATTAAAAGCTGCCAGAGAAAAATGTGTACATACAGAGGAGCCCCATAAGATTGTCAGCAAACTTTTCAAATGAAACTCTACATACAGACCAGAAGGAAATGGCATAATATATTCAAAGTGCTGAAAGAAAAGAATTTTCAACCCAGGATACTATGTCCGGCCAGATTATCATTCAGAACAGAAGGAATGACAAAAACATTTTCTGACAAGCAAAAGTTAAAATAGTTCATCACCACAAAACCAGTTTTTCAAAAAATATTAAAGGATGCTCTATAAAGTATAAAGAAACCACACAGAAAAACAACAAAACCGCAAATATTGAAAGTGGAGAGGAAGAGAAGAGAACGAAAACATGGATAGTGAGAATTGAGTGGAAGACTAATATGCTTTCAAATAAAATTAGGTAGTAAACATAGAACTGTGAATGATAACTTCAGGATAATCTCAAAATACACCCCCAGGGAGAAAGCAAAAAAGAAAACAAAAGGCAGAATCAGTCAAAACATAACTGTACCCATCCAACCTAAAAAGAGAAAGAGAACAAAGTCATCATCTGGAGCCACATGCAAAAGACAAATTACAAAATGACACTAAGCGCCATATATCAATAGCCACCCTAAAAGTTAATGGACTGAACTCACCAGTGAAATGACACAGAGTGGCTGAATGGATTAAAAAGCATAACCCAAACTTCTGCGGCATTCAGGAAACCCACCTTCTTCCAAAAGATAATAATGACTCAAAGTCAATGGCTGGAAGACAATCCTATAGTTGAATGGCAACCTCAAAAAAGCAGGAGCAGCTATACTCATATCAGATAAAACAGACTTCCATCTAAAAAGCATAACAAAAGACAGAGATGGACACTATATAATGATTAAAGGATCAATCCAGCAGGAAGACATTAACATACATGCACCAAATGAAGGAGCATCAAAACATGTCAAGTGAGTATTATTAGACCTGAAGTGAGACACTGACAGCATCACAATAACAGTGGGGGACTTCAACACCCTACTTACAACAATGGACAGATCAACTAGGCAGAAAATTAACAGGAAACACCACTTTAAATGACCACCTGGAACAGATAGGTCTAATAGACATATACTGATCATTTCATCCAACAACTATAGATTTCACTTTCTTCTCAAGCACTCATGGAACATTCTCAAAGATAGATCATATGCTGGGACATAAAACATTTCACAACAAATTTACAAAGATTGAAGTCATATCAAGCATCTTCTCTGACCACAGTAGCCTAAAACTGATAGGCAAATGCTTTAAGGGAAACATTTACATCTGAGTCTTCCAGCCTCCTGAAATTATTTTGTTAACACTGTTAAAAATGTCTTGACTTCTCAATGGAAAAACAAACAAACGAAGGAGTGGTACAGGAAACTAGAACTCTTTTGGTGGATCTGGTGTGCATATAGCTATGTGAAATAATAAAAACAAGTATGTAAATTGTAAGTATCTAGGTATAATGATAATATAATGAATATTCAAATATACACCATATTGTTCAATTTTTGACTATTTTGAAATGTATGTAAATTTTAAGAAAGCACATAAATAAATAATTTTTTTTAAAGTAAAGACAAAAAGATATTAACCTAAAGCTTGGGGTAAGTTTGGGGAAGAGTTTGAAATGTTCAATTGAGAACACCTTTCTCCATGGAAGCATTGGCTTTGGATAGTTCTGTTAGCAAAACATTCAAAGACTTAGGATCCCATTGAGATTAACAATGGTGGTTTCCATCTCCACCAGCTCCCTCCAAATCTTGATCTATGTGTAGCTGCTGACCTCACAGCCTTCAAGGCGAGCTTACTAGAGCCCCAGCCCACCCTAATCTCTCTACTTTTATTTTGTATTTATATTATACTCTTATGCATACATGACAGCACACACACACACACACACACACAACTTAGGAACTGCAGCAATCTGGTTGTTGAGTGCCTGTTTGGGGTGGACAGAGACCTTAAGTCCAGGTAAATTTTTCTTGAAGTATTTAGAAACAGAGCAATCTTCAGAGATTCAACCAAGGTGACTTGTTTACTTGGAACCTTTGTTAAATCACTGTACAAACACAAGACCCAGTGCTTATGTTAAGTGCCAGACACTGCCTGGCATGCCTGGAGGAGCTCCTGCGTAGAGCTGTTTCTAGGAGATTCCATGGCAAGAGCTTTCTGGGGCCTCTCTTTCTTACATGTCTTCTTGGACCTGCCTAATCGGTACATTCGGGTTGTAGGTACAGCTGAGGTAGTGGTGCTCCTGTCGCACACTGGGGTCCACAGCACTCCCATTGTCCAAGGATATGGTGGGGATCCATATGCCCCTATAATAGACATTTTTATTCATTTAAATTTTTTTTAAAGGAAGGTGCAGACAGGAAGAGAGAGGAGGAGGAAGCACTTTATTATTTTTTTTCGGTGTTCATTTGACTGTTGTTCCCTGGGCCCCGGACGTGACTCTGGCACGTCCTCGGGGTGTATGTAGACTGAGCCTTGCCACGACTCCACTTGGGCACGCCTGTAATAGATGTTGTTAAATTTTCATGGTGTCGCTAAGTAAAAGCAAGTCTTAAGGCAGTGAATCAGGGTCATTGGAAGACAGCTTTAAAACTGAGCTCCACTCCAGGCGAGAGACCCATGTCCACGCCTGCAAGCCCGGAGGAGCATGTCGTCGTGGGCTCGTGACATAGAAGAGAGAACTCTGGGAAAAGAGGGTCTCATCGGTGAAGCCCAGTGACACCATTTTCCTGCCAGTTTCCATAGCAATTGAGCAGAGAAAAGGGGAGACAGTCAGTGAGTCACCCTGTGGGTCCTGGTCACCCCAGGAACATGGGTTTGTCCCATTGGAAGTGAAACAGCCCGGGAGACTTGCACAGAGAGTGGCAGTCTCTGCAGCAAACAACCACACTTAAAATTTCAAGAGTTTTAACCACATTTAAAATAGCTTTGGCTTTGTGGCTTGTTTGGATGTGGACATTTGTTTTTATAAATCAGTGTGTACAGAGCTAGTAAAAAAGACTGAATCTGGAGTTGGGATGCGTAAGTGTGATGACTGCTGCAATAGTTTAGCCAACTGTGGGGCCCCTCGTGGTATTTTCCCTTTAGAGGGGCCAGATGTTGCCCCCGACTAACAAACACGGGTAGCAGGGCAGGGGCCTGAGCCCACTGGTCGGGTCTGGGAGGCAGGTGGCTTGTCAGCAGAAGACAGCGAACCGAGAGAGAGAAACTCTTCCAGGGCAGTGGATTCCAAAAGGTTTCCTCTTGGAGGCTCCATAGAAATTAAAACACTGAACACATTTGCTCGTTGACATTTAAATTTTTCATCATAAACTGCGATAGTCCCAAGCTATGTGCTCTCCAGCATGTTGTAAATATTGGCATTTGAAAAAAAAATTGTTACCGAGCTCTCTTAAATGTACATGATGACATCCAAACACTCAAAGACTTGAAAGCCCCAAGTGTTCGTTTTCAAGGGATGTGAACCACTCTTGTTTAACTCTTGGAATATCTGTATCAGTCCTTTTTCTTCTGGAAACCCCTATTTCTACTCTTTTCCCACATAATTTTGTCCCACTAGAAATCTGTATTCTTCAAAGTAGTAATTGATTGTCCTATTGTGTTTCTCTGCCACAGAAGTCTGCTTATAAATTGGAATTTAAAACTGTTCAAATTTCCAGTGGTCACAAGACCCTAAGCCTTTACTTTTATCTGGATTGAGTTATTGCTCCAATTATTATTTGATCAAAACAACAAATATACTTCAGATATTGATAAGAAATTATTACATATAAAAGGGAAATATTATTGGAAATGCCTTTCCTAAAGAGAGAAATTCATCCATAGGTAGGACTATTCCTTACTGCTAAACTAAAACAGGGTTATGCTTCAATTCTATTCCTAGTTTCCATTTTTATATTTGGAAGTTCTGCGACTCTCTCTTCCCATAAATAAATTTATAGCAGT
The DNA here is from genome assembly GCA_004363575.1 of Solenodon paradoxus. Lineage (NCBI taxonomy): Eukaryota > Metazoa > Chordata > Mammalia > Eulipotyphla > Solenodontidae > Solenodon > Solenodon paradoxus. Next base: position 4,276 of record RJWH01004753.1, on the reverse strand, counting down.
GGTACTCAATTCTCTGAGCTCCTTCCAACGGGTATTTTAAAAAATCACATACTAATTCATCCTCAGACATTATTTTTATTAATTTATCAGCAGACAATTCAGTTCGGTTTGCCTTCGATTTTATCAAAAGTCAAAAAATAAAAAAGAGGGAAGCCATCTGATTTATCAAAGATGTGTTATTCAATCATTGGGGTCACTGAGTTTCCCTAGTTGGGGAAAATATAATTCCAAAAGTCTCTACTATGGCTTAACAAATGATGATGAATTATTCCTATTAATTTCACTTGGGCATTTATTTTATTTCACCCAATATTGCCAGAAAGATTTAGGAAAATCTAAATACTGTTAATTTCAGTATGTCTTTGCCAATGGAAATTTTTGATAAAACTCTTTTATATTATCGAAGGCTTTAAACCTATTTTATTCTGGACACTGGAGCTGTCATTTAGGTTCATTTCGTTTCTGGAAAATGGATGCCACATAAGCAAATTGATAGTCCTCACTGCACCACCAGTCAAATTAACCTGAGGTTTTCTTTTAGAAAGAATCCGCCAGCCTCTCTCAATTGGAAGGAATAAGATCTCCCGACCCCAAGAAGAACGGAGACAAGGCAGAGCGGCTGCCCCTCCACCTCAGTTTCCCTCCTTGCTCACTTTCCTCTGTCAGGGAGGGGTTAGGAGGGCAAAGAGGAGAGATCGTTGACATAGTCCAACTTGAACTCAAAGCCCTAACTCTGAAGCCAGACTTCTTTTAACTGACATGTGTGCAAACAGTGTGTTTAGGATGCCTGATGATATACCAACACATCAGAGTGCCCTCTGCTTGGTGGGGTGCTCACAAGAAGCACTTTTCCTCCGCAGGGAAGGAGGGAGCAGCTGGGAGGAGGGGCTGGCCGGGGAGCTGGTCTGTCCTGAGGCAGGCGGACATCTGGAAATCTGTTTGCACTGACTCAGCTCTGTAACACCTACGGCTGTGGGGCCCAGACACTTCCAGGTAGAGCGCTGAAGAGTTGAGCTAACGGAAATGCATTCCCGACCCCCACCTTTTTCTGGAGTCTCTCTGGTCCTGCTCCACCTGACAATTCCTTACACCACCCAGAGGGGCAGGAAACCGCCCTTCTGCCCATTTGTGGCTGAGACCCAGGCTTCCAGAGTTTTTCCTTCAACCCCATCCTGGCCTGCACCCTCTCCCACACAGACTTGGGCTGGAAAGTCAGGTCCATCATGCCTTTGAAGGTGGGCTTAGGATGCACCTAGTAGGGTTAGTTAGACGCATATGACTTAGAATATGCTTCTGGCTCTAGCGGACGAATCTACTGAAATACTGCTGCAAATTGTAGTTCAACCTAGAAAAAGTTCAAAATAGTTACTGGTCAAGGTTCTCATCCAAACTGTGGAGACTTCAGCTAGAGTCAAATGTTAGTGGTTTTGTAACTAGGCATGAAAATCCCATAATCAAGAAAAGCGAACCCCAATAAAAAAAACAAGCGGAAAGCCTCCTCCTCGGATACAGAGGAAACACTCCTCTCCTGGAGAAACGCTTGGCACGTGTGTCCCAGAAAGGCTGTTTGGAGGTTTCTAGCAGAGGGATTACAAGCAGGCACTCTTGAGCCCCAGGGGCAGGGAGATGGGGTGTCTTGGACTAGCTTGGAGGGCAGGGACGTGGGATCTGTAGGAGAGAAAAGAAAAGGGTGTGATTGTAAGTTTCTGTATCTCAGCACTTCTGAAATAGGTGGAAATTACAGCTTAGCCCCTTCACCATGGGAACATTGTGGAATGTAAGTGCTTCTCTGCATATTAAGACTATTTATAGTTTTCTACAAATGTTAGGGAAGACAATTATGTAAAGTGCTACTGTATTATTAGGTATTTGAAAATACCAGGCTTACAATAACTATTTGCAAAGATGCAAAGCAACTCCGCCTTCCACGGAGCTGTCTGCTCCCAGTTAGAGTCCCGATTTCCCAGTGAGCAACGCCGTCACACTCGGAAAATCTGCAGACGAGGTGGAGCCAGCAGGCGGGGCGAGTCGTGCTGGGGCCGGTTCCACACTTAGGCTGAACCCAGGGGAAAGAGAGCTTCTGGGATTATTTAGAAATCCTGCATGAACGTGACCGCTCAGGCTGAGACACCGCCGTCTGTGTCCTCCCAGAAACAGTCCCAGCTAGTGGGTTCACTTTTCCTCGATACCCACGTCCTTCCTACTCTTAAACAGCGGCGGCGCTGCCCGTGTGCGAGGTGCCCACCTGAGGCTTCAAGCATGCTTCTGTGGCTGCTCCTGCCTGGAACCTGGGACGCCTTCAGTAAAGATGCCGCCACGCGTGAAAAGCCACCAGGGTTTGGCTCTTGCTCTGCTTCACTGACTTCTATCATAGCATCTCCTGGCATCTTCCAAGAACTGACGGGGGCACTGGGGGCAAGTCAGACGAGGGGTGGGTCAGAGAGGGGCCTCACTACCTGAACACCCAGAACCGTGCTGCCTGAGTACCTGGAGACCCAGGCTTCTGGGGGCTGAGAGATGCCACTCTGCCTTACCTCTGTCTCACTGGCACATTTTTCAGGGTCATGAATGGTAAATCCAGAATTATTTCATGTTATAATAGTGTAGTGCAATCTCTTTTTTCTTTTCAAATCATGAGCAATATAATTACAAATCACATTTAGATCTCTCTAAGCTAGAATGTGGATGTCCTATAATATACATGTCTGTGTACACGCATCTGCATCTGCTTCTATAATGTTACCTCTCTCTAGGTGCAGGTATGCGTACCTTTTGATATAGCGGCATCCTGAAAGCATCACTCTTCGGGGAGCCACGGGAGATTGTCCAGTCTGTGGAAAGAGTATTCCCCAAGTTCCAGTGTGCTTGGAACTTGTTAGCTATGACAGCTTTTGCAAATTTCTTGACTTCACTGAACATAGTACTTGGGATTCCTGAGCTCACTTCTAAGTCTGTGTCATTTATTGATGATAAACTATGGAGTCGGCTCATCCAGGCAACATCACCCATCACCGCCAGGCAAGAGCTTCAGCCCACAATATGCAAAAAAGAACCCAAAATACCAGGAAATATGGTAGCGTGGGTGGCCACCCAGTGACATAGTGTTTAAATAGGAGAACGTGGAAACACTAGCTGGTCAAATAAATGCTGTTCTCCTCTAAGATGGAGAAACATGTAACCAGGAAGAGTGTTCTAATGCATCTCATTTTGGGGAAAAGCATTCATGACATACACTTTTAAGACATAGAGAAGAAGCAGATACAAACAGCATGATCCCAGTTTTGAAAAATAAAATGAATGTATAATCACGTGTACTTAGTTATATCATGTTAACAAATGCATATATTTATATATGGATTTTTGTATATGTATGTATGTATTTTTAAAAGATGAAGAAGATACATTAAAATGTCTACAGAGGCGTTTCTGGATTGTGTGTGACTTTAAATATTATTTTCCTTGTGGCTCAGGGGGCTGAACACAGGTATGCGAATCACAAACAGCCCAAGGAACCCAGTTCAAGATCCAGAGCCAGGATGAAAAAAGCAAAATGAACAACTACAGAAGAAAGTTTCTTTCTCCCCTTCCTTCCTTCTCCCTTCCCTCCTTCCTCCTTCCTCTCCTCCTTTCCTTCCTTCCTTTTCCTTAAATGCTTCTTCCTCCTCTTCCTTCCTCCCTCTCTTAAAAAAAATCTTTTCCTTGCACTTATTTGTGCTTTCCATATTTTCTACCATAAACATACACAGCTTATTTTGTTCTGGTGAAAAAATTCTATCTAGAATTAGCCCTTCCGACCCAGTTTGGAGGGTCTCGTTTTGTTGGCAACATGCAGAGCGTCAGGGTCAGGAGCCAGGGGACGTGCGCCTCCTCTTCTCCATCAGGTCTGCTCGGCTGTGACCAGAGCTGCACCGCCTGTTGGTCTGGGGCTTGTTGGACTTGACGGTCGGTGCGCTACTGTCTTCTGCCCTCTGACTTGCTCAGGGGACGGGGTGACGGCACAGGGTCCAGCTCGTTTCTCCAGGGGGCGCTCTTCCCAAGGAGTTTGGGCTCCTTCGGGCCGAGGTGTCTTGGGCTGTTGGAAGGTGGTCACGTGGGAATCTTCTATTTCTTGTGACCACGGACATCTCACAGCTCTGCTTCCTCGCCCTTCAGAGGCTTTGTTTTGGCTTCAGCTTTGGGAGGGGCACGGGCCTCCTTCACTTTCGACGCCGTCTTCATGGAAAAAGATCCATAATTTTAAAAATATTTTAAGAAAATGATATAATTCAAAATATAA